>VDFB02034320.1:0-28577 GCA_007258455.2 Sequoia sempervirens | reverse complement strand
AAAGTCAGAATTTTCGAAAACCGGTGTAAACCATCGCGATCAGCATCCTTCAGGCTATCTGCTGGTAAAATTTGAAGTCAAACAGAGCACTTACTATTTATAGTAAGTCATTTTGGAAACAGGCTAAAAATAGCAAGTCAGGTGCATGCGCCGATGTCGACAGGCAGGTCATGTGGTGAGGAGCACGTCATTCAAATTTCAAATCAAACGGAGTTGTGGAGATATCAGAAGCAAGCAGTTACTATTTATAGTAAATCACCTTTAGAAATGTGCTAAAAATAGCAATGCCAACAAGGTAACAAGGTCGTGAGGATCCAGTGTTTGAAATTTCAAGTCATTCTGAGCTCCAAAGATGCAAAATCGAGAGACTTACTATAAATAGTAAGGCACAGAGAAGCTGGCTAAAACAAGGAAAAATGGCTAAGTATTGGGCTTCATCCTGCAGCTACCAGAAAATGCGCCCAAGATGATGAAGAGGCATGGAGAAAACTTTAAGTTAAAAATTTGCCCTCCTGCTTAGCCAAAATGCGCCCATGAAGCATAAAAGTCAAAGAGGTCAACGTTTTTCATCCTATAGCTATGGCTAAATGTGCCCAACTCAAGGTGAAAACATAAAAAAATTCTAAGTATGAAACTTCGTCCACCTCCTAGGCTAAAATGCGCCCATGCTTGGAAAGGTCAAGGAAGGTCAACGTTTTTCATCCTGCAGCTATGGCAAAATGCACCCACCTTGAAGCATGAAAGTTAAAAAAAATTTCTAAGTGTTAAAGTTATCCTCCGCCACCCTCCAAATGCGCCCATCCTGCACATAGGTGGAAATGCGCCCAAGTTCAAAGGAGTCAACAAGTCAACAATTTTCATCCTTCACCTATGAGGAAATGCGCCCAAATGAGGTCAAGTGAAGACAAAAACGGAGAAGTTGAAGAGTCATCCTTCATGCAAGCCAAAATGCGCCCAAGTTGAAGATAGTAAAAGTGAATGAAGGGTGGTGAACAAGGTAAAAGGTGTTGAAAATATTTTCCCAAGGCGTGGTAAAGTGAATATCCCTCTTGAAGTGTCATATGCGCCAAAGGTGGTGAGGTAAGATGTTGAGGTGGTGAACAAAAATTTTTCTAAGGCAAGTTGAATATTCTTCTTCAAGTGTTTAAATGCGCCCAAGGTGGTAAGTGCCAAGGTGTTAGAAAATATTGCCAAGGGTGAATAAAGTGCTAGGCGTAGTTTTAATTTTCTTCAAGTATGCTATGCGCCTAGGGTGGTGAAATAAAATACAAGATGGTGTTGATGAATATTGCTAAGGCATTGGAGCTTCAAGTGAAAATATCTTTCAAGTGCAAGATAAAACGTAAGGTGATGAATAAAGCAAAGTGGCTAGGCGCTGGAGTTGCAAAATAATAAAAAAATTTCCTAAGGCGTTGAAGATGGTGAAAGTAAAATATGATGTGCCTTCAAGAAAATCTTCTACGTGAGTTGATAAAATTTTCCTCACCACAGGAAGAGTGATTGAAGGTGAATAAAAGTTTCTAAGGCAAAATTTTCAAAAGTGCTGAGTGATTCAAAAAAATTTCTAAGGCAAAGTATTTTCTTCCTTAGAAAATACGCCTAGACCTTGAAGGTGGTTGAATTTTCCTGAAGTCTGAGTGAATTTTGCCAGTGATGAAGTCAGAAGATGTTGGCATAACAGGATTGATAAAAAATTTCTTCGAGTCTGAGCTACGCAGGATGTTCACAGATGTGAAGAACAGGATTAAATTTGTTGAAAATTATTTTTCCAAGGTTCAAAATTCAAGAAAATTAAATGAACCCGTTCGTTGTATACCCATGAGTTCGACAAATTCTGAAGAAAATTTTCTTCTGGGTATTGAAGATTATCGATGAGGAATGAATTTTAAGGTCTTCCACACTTCGCCAAGGCTTTCAGGATGGAAATTTTTGATGGGCACTGGAATAATGAATTTCCTAAGTAAAAGTTGAAAAAAATTCTAAGGCAAGGAATAAAATGTGTTTTCAAGATAAAATTTGCCTTGGTGGATGAATTTGAAGGTGATCGCCTAGATAATTTTTGATCAAATTCCTGATGAAAGCATTTTCCTCGAGCCTGAGTTGGATGAATTGGCAGAGTGAAGTATGCCCAGGCAGAATTCAAGATAGGTTGGAAATTTGGCTAAGGCATGAAGAATTTGAAAGCAAAGTCGGCTATTGAAGACGATGAACCCTTGGAAGTTAAAGTACGAAAATCAGGTAAGTAGGATGGATTTATATTATGAAGTGTTCTAATGCTCTTCTCCTTGCTTGTTTTGCAGGAAGAACGTCGGGACCAAGCGTTGATGATTTAAGTGATCCAAGATGACATTTCAACCACGAAGGAAGAAAAGTTGCGAAAAATGGCTAAGTGTTGAGACTTAGTATAACTCAAGTCACAAAGAAGAAGTTGAAGAACAACGTCAAGAAAGAAGATCAAGAACAGTGTGAACGCGTCTGCAAACGGGAATCTTCTAGAAGGATGGTGGACATTAATGGCTCATTTATTACTCCACTCTCCTTTGAATCTTGTTTAGGGCTGAGGTGGCACGATCTAGGCCATCCAGCTGATTATAATCTAAGTCGTCCGTTGGACTTGGCCATCTATAAAAGGGGGAGTTCCCCTCATTTGTATCTCATTAGAAATTAGAATTAGATCAGAGTTAGGATAGCAGAGAAGGAGTAGAGAGAAATTGATAGAGTAGAAAGTAAAGTAGTTTAGATTGAAAAGGAAGGAAAGTCTTCCCTTTGGATACTTTGTAAGAAGTTGTCATGTATGCTTTCATAATAAAAGAATTTTCATTGATGGTGATTTCTTCTTTGTTATGAGTAGTTGTTGAGGCTTCTTCGCCCTTCCAATTCACGTAAAGACTCAAAGAAGCGAAGTAAAGTAGATTTCCATTTCATGCAAGTACTTAGTAATTGTGGCATGTGGTGCTCAATTTGAACAAGACTTCACTTGTCCATACCACTAGCGAGCTCGCTAACGGTGGGTTCGCCTTGCGTGGTCAATTGGAACTTTGTGAAACTTAACTTTGATTATGGTTTATATGTCGGCATGCGTCGTTGTGATGGTGTCTTCATGCTGAATCGTGATCTGAACATCTTGAGTCACTCCTCTGAAGATTGCACTAGTTCCACGGAAGCTGTCCGAAGTGAGGCAAAACGGAGCTTGGTTGAAGTCTATAAGAATTGATCGCCATGTCCTACGCCTTAGAGTAGAACATAAACTTCTTAGGCCCTACACCCATTTAATTTCAGTTCGTTTCTGGTTAGAATTAGGAAACTTGTGCTCACTTGCCAAATCATTTGAATTACACGAAAGCCCTTAGTCTGCTGTCTGTTGTCAACTATCAAACAATTGTGTAAGTCCCCCTTGAAATACCAGCAAAATCACATCGAGCCAACTGAGTCTATTCGCATTATTGGAACCTTGGAGTTGAAAGCATGAACTCACTCGCAATCTTACCATGCTGAATACTTTGTTCAAGAGAGGATAGAGTATCTGTAGCGAAACTTTATTCTGTGTTGGTGCGGTCTCAAAAACCACGTCAACACTATCTTCTATGAGTGTTTGTGGAAAGTTTACCTTCTGGGATGAGACGGGTGCCGAATATGGATTAACAAGGAGCGTAGCAACTGCTTTTTCCAGTTCCACTTTTATTAGTTGTATATGGCTATATGCTTGGCCAAGCAACTTAGACCATTGGGATAGATGGATTTATTATATTTATATTCTCTCTACCATATCCTAGTATTGATCATAGCATGTTCTAGTATGATAGAAATACATGTAGATATACTAGGCAATGCACCAGATTTCATCCTATTCGTCGATTTCTTTTTTTCTATGCATTACGTGCAAGGTCGATGGTTCGTCATGTCAAGAAGAACTCTCTGGGGAAGCATAAGCTTCATGGTTGGGCGCAAAAAACACATGGACCATGTTTTTGTCTCTTGACTTGCAAATGGCTATGAAGGTCGATGGCGGTTGGAGACTACATTATTTATATCTCCACATTATTATTGAATTATTATTTGTATATGTACTTTCAGATTGTACTTTTATTTAATTGTGTATGATTAGTGGATTGGACTATTGATGAATCCAGTGTATATGTACATTACTTGTACACTTATTGTATTATTATGACTTGTTGGCGAAGGACTGCCTAAGCCAACTATTGTATCATGTTATTTCAAGTGCTTGTGTTCATGTATGAACAAAGTCATATGACGTCATGGCTTGTGTGGAGTTATTTCTCCTATTCTGATGTACTTGTGATTATTTCTTGTTAATATGATTAACACTATTGATTATTTGGATTTTGTGGTGAAATTTGGAATCCATATGTTATACTAATGTGGTGGGATTAGGGAATTCCTTAGATCTTGGAGACTTGTAGTTCAGCCTATGAGGCCTTTCCAGGTGTTGCTTTGAGCTCAGACTGTTAGAAGCTTTGCAACGACACTTTATGGGGTGTTTTTGAGCACTTAGTCCATTTTTACTTGAACATTGACTTGGTCAGTTGACAATGTTTCCGTTTAGGTTTGGTTGATGCATGCATTTAATGTTGATTTGGTGATAATTTAATAAGGGATGTTATTTTATTTTATTTAACACTAATGTTATAAAGTTAAATTAAATATTTAACTTATCACTATTTAATTTATTATAAAGTGACTTTATGTGGACGTACAGGGGAGGTAAATGAAAATATTACAAGTGCATTTAATGTGTTTTTGAAAGGGAGATGCCTAAATGGGAGACATAAGGAGTTTTTAATTATATAATAAGGGTGTTATTTCCCAAGTTGGCAGTGGGGTTTGAGGAGGCAAATAAAAGAAGTTTTTGAGCTCATTTTGCACAATGCTAGATTTTGGAAAAAAACGGGTTATTGTTGGTTGACATTGTCTTCCAAGGGCTTTGTGAGGACAGAAACCTTCACATGGGAAATTGGTTGTGAAACTGAAAGATCTTTTCCTGGCTAATTTGTAGGTGGTTTCATTCAGAGACTATGCAAAAGCTTTAATGTGTTGAAAAAATTCAATTGGGTTATCAAATATTGAGAGAGACATTGCTGGGCAGATTTCTAGAGACCAACCAACAGATTTTAAGTGCCAAAATATTTAATTTAAATCCCCTTTTTGCTCGTCGTAGCATTCTAGGAGCTGGCCATACAGTTTGGGGGAGGACATGAGGTTTCCTAGGAAAAATGTCTAGGGTTTGAGCAGGGTTTTGGTGGCTTTGGGGGCGCCCAGGTATAAAAAACACTCAATAAACAAATTGGAAGTGAAGTAACAGGTTTTTGAAAGAGTTTGCTACCATTTTGGAGTCATAGGTTGCTGTTCACACTCCATTTCCAGACCATTTTTTCACAGAAGCAAATGGGTATGTCTGTAATGTCGTTTTGACGGTGTAAGTCATTTGGATAAAATGTTAAAATAATTATTATATGGCTGTACGAACTCCCGAATAATTCTGAGATATATTTCCAGCCTGTGGGTGTTTCAAAATTGTTTAAGTATCCTATATATTTCATTGCAAAATATTTTTGTTTGATGCCATTTTCATTATTTCTCAATATCCAAACTCAAACTTCAAAAAATACACAAAAAAATTAAGGTGCATATTACAACATAAAAAATGCAATGTCATCAATACTTGGACTTTGGGCTTCAGTTTTAGGAACCTCTTCCTCTCTATGAAGGAAATTAGGTTGGAAAGGTCGAATGAATGAAATAAGGGAAATCCTCTGAGTGTTGGTAAGAGTGATATTAAGATTGTTAGCCCCATAAGTGTTTCCTTCACCATTCTAATGTCTAGGCACATTCATGTTATTGTTCATCTTGTGAAGCATTCGTGCCAACATACTTAACACTATATGAAACTTCCCTTCTACCCAAGCCTCAAGGCTCTCTCCCACATTAATTCTCTTCTCTTTTACTATCATAATACTTTGTTTGAGCACGGATTCTAGAGAAATGGTTTCTATCTCTGGATTCCTTGAAGAGTAACTTTGTTTTCTAATTTATCTTTAATAATAGTTAGCTTCTCTGTCATTGGAATGCATAAAATTTCTTCATGCAAGGGATTAGCTCTAAAAAGGACATGATGGCAAGTCCACAGCTCTGATACCACTATAATTTCCCAGGGTTAATAATGTAGCAAATATTTAGAGAAACTCAACAAATGAGTAGTATTTAGGACAATTAAATTTTCAGTTTAACTATTTCAATTTAAACTTACACACCCAAATTACAAACACTATTTTGCATTCATTGATACCCTAGATTCAAATTGGAATAAAATATAAAATAGGTTGTAGAATCTTTCTTACATTCAACCAAATTGTGAGGCATTACAAACACTACAATTGCAACTATGACAAATTGGAGATATTACATATACATCCACAACCACCTGCAAATCAGTCAAGCTCAACCTAGCAGATAACTGCCACCATAAAAGCTCCAATACAACTTCTTAGTGACTAGGGTACCAAAACAATTTCCATCCTCAAATCATCTATTGAGACATACATTGAATTCCACAAACATCATAAAGGTAGGCAGATGAGGATGTCTATACCTATAAGACATCATTTTCCCATGAATCGTGTTAGTTTTATGATCAGATGTAATGCACAGAAAATTAATTCAAATTCAGACACAATAACACAGCAGATACCCTGGGAAAACCCTCCTCTTGAGGGAGAAAAACCCAGCAACAAAGATCTCTCTATTATATAAAAATAATGGCAACAAGTCTCTTTACAATGAGGCCAATCTCAAGGCCAATAATCAGCACCTTCACAAGATGCAATGATAGACAAATAATCTGCACTTCCTTCAAACTCAAATCTGCTCTTGAAGACTTCGCAATCTGCACTTGATGAATTCGCAATCTGCACTTGATGAATTCGTAATCTGCTCTTGGTAATTCGCACTTGAGAGAAGAGAAGAGACTTCAAACTTGTTTGATTGTTGAATGAGGAGGAATGAGCTTCTATATATACATTGTGCAAGAGAGGTTGCACCTCGTCAAGGAGAAGGTCGGCCACCAAAATTTACAAATAAAAGCTAGGTCGGCCACCAAGGAAATTATAAATAATATTGATTACAAGGAAGGTCGGCCATCTCCAATAATTAATCATCATTTATTATTAATGACATGTCTCTTGAATTTATCCAATCGCTATATATAAATTAAATAGCCTTAGCTATTATTTAATTTATTATCTTGTCATCAAGAAGATTGTTGGAAGAAGACCACGACACTGCCATAAACAACAACACTCCCTCTCAGCTAGGGAGGATTCTTCCAGCTGCACAAGACATATCACCTCATTGTGATGTCTATCACAATGGCTACAACCATATGTGGAAGGGAAAGATATCACCTCATCGTGATATCTACCACAATGGCTACAACCATATGTGGAAAAGAATGATATCACCTCATCGTGATATCAAATATCACCTCGGCGTGATATCAACCATAATGGCTGTTACATCCCAAATTGTGAAGCTACTATTTACCGTTAATGGATAGGGTAAATGTGAATATAGTATGAATTCTGGAGATGAATTATTGATGCTTGTACATTGTTTTCATTTGATGTTATCTCAGTTGATGTTATTCATGGTAAAATACTGCATAAGGAGGTTAATGAATCATGTTAATTTATCATATATACTGCTATTGTTGTGAGCATTTGATTGTCGTGAGTTTATGACAGCAGATGCAGGTATGAGGACCATTCCTCCAAGTAGAGGAGAAATATCACTCGGGAGTGGAGCTTGGTCGGGTAAGCAATAACGTCAACCATTTGAGCACACACACGTCATTATAGGTTGGGAGAAACCAAGTCAGATAAGTTGGTATTGATAAGTCATCCATAGGCTTTAGGAGTCCGGTTTACTTCTTTGTGCTTTGTGAGTGATGTTTGTTTATCTGACTTACTATACTATGATCATTGTGTGGAAAACGTGAAAGGTTATATGTGTATAGGTTGAGTGGGTATGTATACTTATGTATACATTATGAACACGTATCCATATGTATAAGCAGATTGATACAGACGTATGATCGACAAATGGATATGCTCATACGTATGTGTCAACGTGGTATACATACACATATGTGTACACAAAGGTATATACGGTTATACACATACATACACACGCCACCTATTGTCTGTAGCTATAAATAATATTATAATATTATTACCTGATGACTTTACATTTATATGAAATATATATTTATATTTTGGGTATATGCTAAACTGGCTCACAATATATTTATATTTGTTAAAATATATATTTATATATATATATATTAAAGATTATTTATAATATCATTATAGTTATATTAAAATATATATATATATATATATATATATATATATTAAATACTCGGGTATTTAAGAGGACTGCGAAAGAGCTCGTGCACAGATTCGAATGGCGCGCTCTGCTCCGAAAACTTCCGCTACTCCTGCAACCTCTGGGAGCTCCGAACTGGAGCATGGCATACTATCATCTGGGACGGGCCAAGGCTTGGATGGTTCTACGGGGGTTTCCCCTGTTCCTGCTTGCCCTAATACAGATTTTGGGGCTCCTCCTATCGTGCGTGTGCCCTCACGGGATGAGAAATCCAGCTCTCTGTTGGCCTCACAGTGCTTGGTGGATGATGGTCTTGTTAGAAATGTTGTCATTGATGTTAAAATTATGTCAAGAAGCATTGATGGAATAATATGTCTTTGATGATATCATTGTTGGTATAATGTTACAAAGACGTGGAGAGGGCCGAGCAAGAACCTTCAAAATATGTCTGATGATATCATTGTTGGTATAATGTCACAAAGACGTGGAGAGGGCCGAGCAAGAACCTTCAAAATAATCAACATGCTGGCTTCAAACAGCGTTATGAAGGACTTCACATTCATATTCACATTATTCAAAAGACGTCAATGTTAAGGTAACACACTCAGATTCAGATTCACATCATTCAAGAGACATTGATGTTAAGGCTTCACATTCAGTTTCAGATTCACAACAGGGTTATGAAGGACTTCGATTAACAGATTTAGTTTCAAGAGTACGAACTGGAAAGAAAGATTGAAGATCACGTAATGCATCTCCAAAGAAAAATTTTGTTCGACATACAATCAATTTGTTCGATTTCAATTATGATGAAGTATTATGTTCGAATGACTTTAATTCAAATAACTTTAATTCATGCTATTTTAAATCACGTCTCTAACAGATTTTGACATCTCTTGTTAAGTAAAGGAGCGACTAATCACAAAAGTTCAAATTTGATTAGTCAAAAGATGCGTGTCTACTCAGAAAGGACGTATCTCAACAGGACGGGTTTTGTCAAAGCGCGGGTTATGGAGTGACGCGTTGAGTTATCAAAGATGACTTTTCAAACAAAAGATATATCAAACTTGAGTAAAGGAACACGTCCCTTAACATATGTATACATATTTGTTTAAAAAGACACAGATAATAATCTGAAGAGAGCGATTATCTCTAAATAGAGGTTTAAGAAGAATTTAGTCTTGATTGCAAACAGAAAATTAATTAAATCAAGAGAAATCGATTTAGCAAAGAGGTATATCTAAAAAAAAAAAGGGTGTGACTAAAACATGAAGAGGCAAAAGTTGTGATTATCAATAGTTGCAATCCTTGAGTAACCTATATATTTCACATCCCATTCAAGGCTGCAGTGTGGTTGTTTTGAGGATTTGCAGATCAGTCAAGTGTCCCATCTCTTTGTGTGGGCTTAGGGTGATATCATTTATCACATAGAGCAGATTGGAGAGCTGGGATTGTAAAGATCAGATTGAAGGCAGTCTTACATCCATCAAGTCAAAGTTTGATACTTTGCACTAGGGGTTGGTGCTCCTTGTAGGTAGGTGCCTACTAAATTTGTAAAGGTCTAGGTGTTCCTTGTAGGCTACATTCTACTAAATCATCTTGTTGTAAATCTGTAGGTTGGTGCCTACTTTGAAAAATATTATTTCAATAAAGTTGTGTCAACTTGGGGAAATTGATTCATATCAAAAAGGTTGATTGTAATAAGTTTGAAAAAGATTAAGAAATAAAAGTTTGTGATTGATTTACTGATTCACCCCCCCCCTCTCAGTAAATCTTTTGTGCTCTTCAATTGGTATCAGAGCAAGGTCCTTCTTGAAAGCTTAATCGCTTGAAGGAGATCCTTAAGAGCACATATGGCAAATCTAAGCAACACAGTGAAAGCACCCATCTTTGATGGGACTAATTATGCCTTTTGGAATATCAAGATGGAAGCATACTTGAATGCACTTGGGTTTGATGTATGGCAATCTGTTGTTGATGGGTATTCACCTCCAGCTACCCCTCCAACGGATCAAGCAGCCAAAAAGAGAAGTGAAAACAATGCAAAAGCAAAACATGGGATATTAGTGGTAAGCGGGCGACAATTTTCCCTTCTCCCTCAACAGCAAATGGCACTCCAAATAGGGGTCTTGGATGTGTGTCTGGGGGTGGCTCAAAGAGGAGTTTTGCGGTGACACTCGCTGGGTGCCCCCCTTCTCAGCATCCCCATGAGGTGGAGGGTAACCTAGGATCATGTTTTTCTAGTGTATGTCCTCCTAGGTATAAATCTGATACCATTTTATCTTTTAGCGGCGCTCCTATGAGCCCTCCCTTTGCTATTCGGCACTTAGCCTCAACTCCAGAGATCTGCCTTGATGATTTGGCCTACGATAGAGAAGAATTTCTGGTGGAACATGTGCTCATTTGTCGATTTATGAAGGTTTGGCCTAAACTCTACGACCTTCATTCTTGGATTGATGCAAATTGGAAAGATTATCTCGAAGATGAAATCAACACATACCCATGTGTGAACGGGTTCTTTATTTTAGAATTTGAAGCAGTGGAAGACAAAGAATTGGTGCTCAACACTGGCTCGTGGTTTTTCCATGACAATTTTTTTATGCATGAAGCCCTGGTTTCCCTCATTTGACCCATGTACAGAGACTTTTTCAACAGCTTTTTTATGGATCTGTTTGCCCTACCTCCCATTGCAGTTCTGGGAAATTGGTTGTCTAAAGGCGATTGGTAGTGGATTGGGGAAATATCAAGGCCTTTAAAATGAGACAATCAACTATGAGAATTCAACATTTGCTCACTTATGTGTTGAGATGGATGTTTCAAAAGGACTTCCGACTAATATTTATCTCAAAGTTGGAAAGAGACGCTGGTGCCAGTCAATAGATTATGAAAAGATAGCATTCAGATGTAGATTTTTCTTTGCCATAGACCATGGTACTGCTCAGTGCGGGCGAAAATGTGTCGGGGTGCATGGGAATGATGCTCCTATTCACAAACCTTCATGGTGGGAAGGGGCTAAATCATGCCATTATGCAATTTCTCCTCCTTCAAAGACTGCAACTTCTTCCACTCCCACTTCTTCGAGCTCAGTTCCTATCCTGTCCCCCAAATTGGTGGCTGCTTGCACGAAAAATCCTTCCCTTTAGTTGGTGGATGACAACGCTTCATCTTCCCCTCCAGTGTGCGTTTCACAAGATAAAGGCTTTGATGCTTGCACTACCAATGTAGACATGTCTTCTCCTCAGATCTCATAGTCAGGCCTCCTTGATAAGGTTGAGGTTTCCACTTTGTCACCTACTGCCTCCCGTAACGATGCTGTGAAGATTGGGCGTGAGTGTATTGATCCTTATTTGGCCTCCAGGATAGAGCAGGATTGGACTGAAGTTAGGCGGAAGAGATCTGTTCCCCCTATCTAAATGACATTAAGATCTGCGAAGAAATAGTGTTAAGGTTTATCATGCTTTGGGTTTGATCTGCCCATTTTGGGTCCTTTTGTGGTGCACCCTGTTATGAGGGCATGCATTTGTGCTCTTTTTGGATTCGTATTTTATGGGAGCTGTCCCCTTGACAGTACTTACCTATAAAAAAAAAAATACTGTGTATTTAAATATTTATATGTTTAATATATTTAAAAGAACTATAATAATATTTATATAATAAAATATGTAATTGTTTCCTAATGGAATTATATTTTAATATTATAAATCTTTAAAGTGAATAAAAGATTATATTTTACTTGGGTAAATATTAAACTATGGAAAATTAAAAGATTAAATTTTTACTTGGAGTAAATATATAGTGTAAATATTTATAAAATCCAAAGTATAAATATTTATAAATACAAGGTGTAAATGTTTATAATACTCAAAGATAAAAATTAAAAGATTCAAATCTTTTAATATGAGCAATGTTAATAAAGCGAACTATTGAAGAGAATGGTCGCTAGTCTTAAAGGAAAATATAAGCCTTCATAAAGTATCGAGCTTTTTGAACATAAGGAAATAATATGAATCAAATATTTTGGAGGTAACATTTGAAAATAAACAAAAATAACATGGCCGAGAGTTTTCCCCGTGAAATAGAAGAAGCTTCAAACGCAGCACAAATGAAGGAAATATTCAAACGCTGGAGAAGAGGAAACGCCAGCCATATAATGTGTGCTGTAGCAAGCAAAAACTTGACAAAATCACAGCAAGCATGAGTCATTCTCTTTTAGGCGCCAAAGAGGGACATTTTTCCTGCAAGTGGCGAATTTTGAGCTTTGGGTTGAATAAATCTGGCAATGCTGGCTCCAAGAGGGTCGAATCACTCCTTTTTGAGATGACATAGGGTTTATAAGTCTGCCATGTAGAATTTGACTGAGTCTGGGCGCCTTGTTGTCAGTTTACATGCTCACAATGAAGGAATTTGTTGCAATTTCGGGCCTATAAATACACGCCCAGCCATTCATTGTTTCATATCCTTTGAACAATTTGATTCCTGCATTTTTAAGAGCTTCCTTGTCCATTATCTAAACTACTGTGCTTTTCCATTTTGCTGAGTGTGAGAATTATAGAAGCATTTATCAGCAAATGTCAGTATACTGTGCTAAATTCTTTTAAGCTTTGAGAGGAGTGAATCTATATTTGAATTGACTACTATTAGAGAAGTGCCATTTGTGAAGAGTGACTTGAAGAAATCGTCACCATTGAAAGAGAAACTTGCAAAGCAGCTACCTCCATTTGGGATTCTGGAAATTGCTGAAGGAGTATCAAGAAGAGCAAAGCTGGGAGAAGGAGCTTAAAATATCAAGCATGATATCTAATTTAATACAATTCTTGTTTGAAATGCTGCATTCTCATATTCTTGTGTTGATGATTTCCATTAGCTCATGGAGAATTAGAAATGTCTTGATAAACTTTCTTTGCATTTAAGGGCAAATGAATGAGGGAATTCATTGTATTTAAAGGGAAAATGTATAAGGGAAATCATTACAATTAAGGGTGAATGCATAAGGGAATTCAATGCATTTTAATGGTAGATGAAATGAAGGAATTAAGGATAAAGGGGTTGTAAAAAGGGGATCAAATGTTTAAGGAGCTTAAGGGATTAGCTTAACTTATCTTGCATTAAATAGAAATAGTGGAAAGAAATTAAGGGATTGGTTTATTTGTTTAACATAAAGTGGAAAATTTATGAAAAAGAGATAAGGGGAGATTTAAAATGCATGTTAGTATGAACCTGCATATTTTGTATGATCTTCATAAGAGGAGAATACGGTTGGCATGGATATTAATTGCTAAAAGCTGAATGCTTTCAGAAAAGAGAATTGAAGCATTAGAGCCGCTTTTATAAGGTGTTTTTAAGTACTCCATGATAGGAGAAAGAACTTGACTGAGGAATTCAGTAGCATTATATAAAGTATAACATTTAAGTATTTAATTATACTAGCTATGTTGAGCATGTAATGTTTTATGTTTGCTGCCGATACATAGGAAATGAAATGCTGCATTCTAGTTGTAATCTGCTTTAATTGTATGATCTCCATATAAGGAGAGTATTGCTGCAATAGTAACTATATACTAGAACCGATATGAGGACATGAATCAAGTAAATTCTATCAGCTTAAGTTATTAGGTTAACTAAGATAAGCCCAGGTTACTCCTAGGATAAAGATTTCTAGTATAGGGGTAATAGGTGAATCACTTGTTATGTTGTTTCATTTCTAGCAGTTAGAATGTTGTAGGAAGTCTGGGGTGACTGATTACCCAATGAAGGACATAACCTACGCGTAGTGTAAGAAAGCCTTAAGTCAAATCGGCCCTGAGTAGTGTATATGATAGATGACTCTCTCAGTCGTTTACTGAACTAAAACTCTTTGATCAAAGTAGTGTAATGTACCTACATCCTCTTAGATTGGGTGATGTTTACACTGTCAGTTCATTGTGATCCTTGTATTAGTTCGAGATTGTGAAATAGTAAGGTTCTAGTTGTATAGGACACAACACTATGCTCAGTTGGTAATCATTAAATGATACCCTACCAATCTCTTCGATGAAGGGAGGGCCATCTATTGAATAATAGATGTGCGGGGGACCGCATTATAAGTCCGTGGTTGGCAGAAAAGCGCCCGAGTGATGTTTCTCCTCCACAACAAGCGACCGATGTATCAAGATTTGAAAGGACGGACTCCTGGACCTTCTTACTACTATTTGTTCTAAAGCTCATTGGAGCTATGTTAGTGAGGTATGTATTCTTGTTTCATGTACTTGTGAAGTTATTATATTGAAATGGAATCTCTATTGTAAATTGATATGGCAACTGGTTCATGTTTTATCAATAAAGAAAAGGAAATTTTTTATTACAATGTCATGTTAACACGTTTACTTGCTTTTAGGATGTAAATTATGGAAATTTCTTTATTTTGATCAAGGATCTGGGTCGCTACAATGGCTACAACCATGTATGGTATGTACAAGTGTTCATCACTTGCGCGATGTTGTCACCTCAACATGACTTTCACCATGGCTCTCCCAGAGGGTGAAACACAAGTACAAAGAAAAATCATCACAGACTCTCTCATGTGATGCTGCCATGGAGTCACACACATGACATCCACCATGGCTCTCCCAGAGGGTGGAAACAAGGGCTTTCACCTCAAACTTCTCTTGTAGAGAAGAATGCATTAACAAGGGATTTCACCTCGAACTTCTCTCTTAAAGAAGAAACTCATTAAATAGGATCACTGATACTGAGACTCCTTCTCAGCTAGGGCTTGATTCTCCACCATACCAAGCTTGTCTCGAAAGTACTCAAACTTTATCCTCGAGAGAGGCTTGGTGAGAATGTCTGCCGTCTACTCATCAGTGCTGATATACTTCAATCAGAGTAGCTTCTCAATACCATACCCTCATATAATGGTATTTGATTCAACATTGCTCTCACATGAAACACAGGATTGACAGAAAGCTTCACACAGCTCTAGTTATCACAATGAATGATAGTAGGCTCCATTGATTGTCCAAACAATCCTGCAAGGAGCTTATGAAGCCACACTACTTCCCGAGCTGCCACACAAACTACAATATACTCTGCCTCTGTTGTACTCAATGCTACAAATGACTGCTTCCTACTGCACCAGGAAATCATAGCAGATCCCAAACTGAAGCAACATCCAGAGGTGCTCTTCCGATCAGTGACACACCTTTCCCAATCAGAATCAGTATACCCATGCAACTTCAGATCCACACCTGAAGAATATCTCAATCCATATCCAATTGTGTCATGCAAGTATCTCAGGATATGTTTTGTTGCAACAAGATGTATCTGCCTCGGTTCACACATGAACTAACTAAGTGCATTCACTACATAGCAAATATCAGGTCTGGTATTGACTAGATACATCAACAATCCAATCAACTACCTGTACATTGAGGGATCTACCAAATCTGAACTAGCTGCAGCCTCCTTAAGCTCTTGAAAATTGGTTTCCATAAACCAACATAAAGAACCAAGATCAACTAGATTGCCATCTTCTTCAGGTTCAGTAGGCTCCCTCTGAATCTTTAAGTATTTGCATCAACCTTCTGACCTCATCAACCAAGATTGCCTGCAACACTTGCCATAGATAAATGTTTTCCAATGCACACCTTTGGTACTGTAGAGAGTTTAAGGTGGACCTCCTCGACCTCATTGCAGATCACTCTATTCTGAATAGGTTTGCGGAGCTACCAATATCGAATCCAGATCACTGTCTTTGTGCAATTCTGATCTCAGCAGCTGAAGAGGTCTTTCAAGGATTTAACACTTGGCCTTGCAACACTGCAACCTTCACTTCTTCTCAGTGAGTCCCAGAACTCCCTCTTGATCCCTGCTTCAGAGATTGCAAAGAAGTCTTTTGGAAGTGAACTCCCTCTAGCCACCAACTCAGTCCTATGGCTGCAAGTTGTGACTTCACACTTGATCATTTCTTTGGTCGGCATGACTACCTCACAAGATGCCTCAAGATTTTCATCACTAAGCATTCTCTCATCACCTTCTTGCCCCTAGATCTATCCTGGAAGCGTTTTTGGAGAGAGATTACTAACAGTTTATAATTATCCAAGAAAACATCAAAGCTAGAATCATACAAAGTTTACTATCTCAAGTTATAGCATGAATACATTAGATTTTATGAACAATATTAAAAACATGAATAAGTAGATCAACCTATAAGAGAAATATATCAAAATATCATAATGAAGGAATAAAGAACTTATCTTTATTGAATTTTGATATAACTCTTTCTTCCATCTTTCACTCCTCTCGAGAGTGCTAAGCTCAGCACAACAAAAGACAATCTGAACAACTACAAATTTCTTGAATGCATTATTCAGTTAGCATGTAGAACCAACTCTCTCCAAGAGTTCAAGGCTCTATCACAATTCATGCATTAGAGAATGATATCGATGTGACCAACTAATCACCATCGAAATAGCAATTCTCTTTTTATTTGAGAGTCACACTCAGAAATCTTCACAACCAGCATGAAATAACTTGCAATAAATGAAATCTTCAAAGGATCTTATGCTAGTGAACACAATTCAAGAGAAACCACTATCTCTCTTTACTAATTACAAGATCCAACTAAATGATATAACTCAGAAAAAAAAGAATACTTATCTCTTTAAATATTTTGATGGATGCAAATACTGGACGCAGTAAGATATGCTGCTCTTGCGTACAAATCAGCACACAACCTTCACGGCTTGAACACAGGCCCATGGCTTAGAATAGAAATTCCCTAGAATCCTTATGAGGAGAGATCTCATCCACATCCGCAAATGAAGCACGTTGATTAGGCCTGGTGGGGCAATCCTTTGCATAGTGACCAAACATGTCACAACGAAAACATTGGACTTTGGAGAGGTCCCACTTCTTCTTAAATGCGGGAGCACCATCAGCTCCTTTATCTCTATTCCTCTTGAAATATCCTTTCTTTCCACCTTTCTCTTTCTTCTTCGAGGATTGAGCAGAAATAACATGAATGTCTTCACTTGTAGAGCTTCGACCAATACCTCTCGCAGCCAATCTAAACTCTTCTTGAATACAATCTTCCCTCAAACGATCAAACTTGGGAAGTTTCGATTTTGCACTGATTCCTTGAATGTAAGACTCCCAAGATGAAGGAAGACCATTAAGGGCAAGCATGGTCAAATCCTTGACATCAACAAAATAACCAATAGAAGAGAGTTGATCTCTCAATTCGGAAATCTTCATGAAGTAAGCGATGACAGATTCTCCTTCCGCCATCTTCACATGATGAAGTTGTTGCTTCAATGCAAGTGCACAGCTTGTGTTGTTGATCTCATACATCTCCTCCAAAGACTTAAACATCTCCCTTGCCATCTTCATCTTAGAGATGATGGGAACAATATGATCCTTCACGGAATCAACTAACATCTTCTTTGCATTAGTATCTTTCTTCTTCCATTGAATCTTCTCTTCCTCATCAGCAGGCTCAGAAACTTTGCTCTCCATGAACTCATTTAATTCACTTTCTTCCAAGGTGAGCATAATTTTGAATCTCCAAGATGTGAAATTAGATGCTCCCTCAAGTCTATCCTCAAGCTTAAGACTGATCACCATCTTGACGAAGAGATAGAAGTAAACAACGATGAGAAAAAGAGTAAAGAGTATCGCTGTAATAACAATCTGATCAAGATCTTCTTCAAACCCGCTTTGATACCATGTTAGTTTTATGATCAGATGTAATGCATAGAAAATTAATTCAAAATCAGACACAATAACACAGCAGATACCCTGGGAAAACCCTCCTCTTGAGGGAGAAAAACCCAGCAACAAAGATCTCTCTATTATATAAAAATAATGGCAAGAAATCTCTTTACAATGAGGCCAATCTCAAGGCCAATAATCAGCACCTTCACAAGATGCAATGATAGACAAATAATCTGCACTTCCTTGCAACTCAAATCTTCTCTTGAAGACTTCGCAATCTGCTCTTGATGACTTCGCAATCTGCACTTGATGAATTCGCAATCTGCTCTTGGTAATTCGCACTTGAGAGAAGAGAAGAGACTTCAAACTTGCTTGATTGTTGAATGAGGAATGAGCTTCTATATATACATTGTGCAAGAGAGGTCGCACCTCTTCAAGGAGAAGGTCGGCCACCAAAATATAATACAAATAAAAGCTAGGTCGGCCACCAAGGAAATTACAAATAATATTGATTACAAGGAACGTCGGCCATCTTCAATAATTAATCATCATTTATTATGTCATGTCCCCGAATTGGAGGTATGGTGATTTAATTAAATTATTTAATTAAGTTGTCCAAATTATTGATAATTTATGAGGATAGCTTAATTGGTGATTTAATTAAATCAAGAGATGTTATTAAATTAATTATTTATTTATTCCCATAAAATAAAATATCAAAAGGGATGACTTATTATTTAATTAATTTAATAATAAAAAGTGACTTAAGTGACTTAATAATAAAATAATAAAGTCACTTAAAGAATAATCAAGAATCTTCTAGAAGTCTCTTGGTGATGAGGTTGAAAAAGTATAAAAAGAGGCTTGGGCTATGCATTTGGACATCTTGAGTTGAATACACCTTTCTACTACACTGCTGAAGCTAAATGCTTAGCTTATTGATTTCCAGTCTTCGTTTGTGAAAGACCAAACCTAGCTGGTTAAGTGCCAATTTCGGTTGTGCAACATCAACCCTAGTTGGATAGTGGAGGAAGATACTTCAGTCTTTCTCATTGGACTTATTGCAATCATTGGAGGTTATTTTTGGAGAGATTTATGAGATATTTTGAGGTCTGTAATTTTGTTTCAGTCTGCAGATCAGCCATGAGAGAAATCACATTTTCATTCATTGCTCTTCAATAAGGAGATATAATTTTGTGGGCACTTGAGGGATTGCTTCCTTTGGTGTTGGCAATCATTTTCATAACAAATTTGAGGAGTTTAGAGGCTGTATTTATTTTTCTAAAATATTGCCAGGCAAGCAGGGGCGACCCTATTATGAAGGGGCGATTTTGGTTTAGAAAGGCTGTAAAAATTCCAATAAAATTCTCCAAGGGTCGTGTGGGGTCAAAGAGTATTGGTGCAACATTCTTGAAGGCATTGACATCTTCAATAAAGGGAATCGAATCATTTTATGGTAGCTGCTACAGAATTTCCAGGTTCCACATTTTGTTGCATTGCATTTACAGTCATCTAGTCATATAGAGTTCATATCAAATGTAACCAGCATATCATAAATGTAATTTCAGTCATCTAGAAAGCAATAAATTTGCTTATGCAATGTAAATTCAGTCATAGCAATTAAGCATTGAGTTTCAGTCATTAGCATATAGTATTAGTGAGTTAAAGTCCATTGTATAAGGTCTGATTGCAACTCTTGAACAGCTTGTAATTCCTTTCATATCTTCTCAATACCAAGTTGGAGTGATAAGGAGTTTACTTGCCAACTATTTGTCAAAATGTCTCTCATATATAGTTGCATTGTATTAAACTAGTTTGCATGCCAAATGTTTGTAGAAATGTTCCTTGGCTGTAGGTTTACTTTTTATATCAGATTTTCATGTTTATGCATTCGAAAGGTACAAAAACACATTGCACATCATCTTAGGACATTGCTAGATGCTTGGAAACATTTGGGAATCAATTGTATTGCATTTGTATTCATCAAAAGCATTTCAAATACAATCTGAAACTTATTATCAGCAAGTTGGAAGTTGCAAGCAAAGTGTTTGTCAAAATTCCAAGGGCAAAAAATTAGTGTTTTTGGATCAGATTTGGCAAGGCACTTTACATATTATTAATGACGTGTCTCTTGAATTTATCCAATCGCTATATATATAAATTAAATAGCCTTAGCTATTATTTAATTTATTATCTTGTCATCAAGAAGATTGCTGAAAGGTATGGGAATTAGATACCAGTGACCAACAAGAGCCTTTAGTAATAATGGCACAAGGTCCTATAGTTTCAAAACCTTACTAACTGCATTAATGGCAATTAAGGTCATTTTATTTATTCTTGCTGCTAGAAGTACACATGGATCCACGCCCTAAATATTAATTAATGATTCTGGTTAGAAGGAACCCCTTACTAGAAATTATAGCATTATAACTATGCATTAATAGCACTCTACGTCATGCCTATAGATAGTTGAGATGAACAATGAGAAATGGCAAAAGTTTCAAACTTCAAAGGTCGAGGATGATGAAGAACTCATACCATAAGGCAGATAGGTGAGGGGCAGTCCAAACAAGAAGTCCCAAAGAGAGGAATAGTGGGAGATGTCAAGAATCGAGGAAGAATCGAGGATATATTGCAGGAAGTCATCGAGTGTTAGAGATTGAGAGTGCACAGGAAGGAGTATAAGGTAAAGGAATGAGTGAAAATCTATATACTATGAGATATATGAGCTTATCAGCAAATTTCAAGAGTCGGGCATAACAAGAAACAGGTAACCAGTAGAGGTACGACTGCAAGTCCAACTCCGACAAGGTAACTCAATAAAAACATCGAGTCAAGAGTTGAAAGTCAAGGATGACATGAGAAGTGTTGGAAAAATTTGTTGTCATTGATGTCAAAGGAGAGTTGAACATGTTGTTGAAGAAAAATATCATGGCCAAAACCTGCTTCAAATATGCAAATTAGTTTCACTTATTCAAAAAAAAGGCGGAGGAGCCTCCTTGAAAAATTTAATTTAATATTATTTTGGGTCTCCTTGCATTGGGCCGGCCCTCTTGATGTGGTCGCCCAACTTGAAAAAAAATTAAAAAATAAAATAAATTTATTTATTTGCATGTATGGCCGACTCTTTGTGAAGGATCACCTCTCTTGGGTGAAGAGGTATATTGGTGTGGTATAAAAAGAAGATTGTATGGAGATTAGAAGGCAAGCAATTAAAGAAATATCTTTCTAATTCGAGCAGATTTATAGCAGATCTTGAAGCAAATTTATAACAGATCTTGGAGCAAATTTATAGCAGACTTTCAAGCTGATTTATAAGCAGACTTACAAGTAGATTTTATAAAGGAGATTCACATAATCATCATGTTTTGAAGTAGTGTTGTGACCTTTTCACACATCGCCCCATTCAAGATGGGGACCCCTAAATTTTGCTCCATTCTGGTCATTTTGGCTTTGGTTTTTGTGTCTCTCTCTCTCTCCGACTGTCTCTTTTCTATGGTCTGCTTCCTGGGGACGCTCCCATCTGCAAGCTTCAACATGAATTTGGCCAAGTCTGAAATTAGGGTTTGAGTCTTTCCAGCCAATTTGAAGTCAAACGAGGTGAATAACTTGAAAATTGAACTTAACATTGTTGTCAGTATGTTTCCAGCAGGCTTTCAGCAAGTTTTCATCAAATTCTAAGGTACTTACTATTTTTAGTAAGTGTGAAATTACATGCAATTTGTCAGCTATTTTGAAGTTCCGACAGTCACCCAGCATTCAGAGTATATCAGGCTGCTGGCGTGCAAAATTTGAGCAAAAACCGACGACTTACTATTTTTAGCAGTCCGGCTTCCAGAGCAAATTTCAGGGTGCAGATGCAGAGTTTTTCTTTGCATGTCTGCATATTCCTTCTGGGTTTTTCATGACCTTCGCAACGATGTAACATGCAAAGTGAGATGACAACTTTCAGAATTCAGCCTTCCGAGGCTATTTTTAGGGTTTGCATGTCAGGGTTTCTTTTGCATGTCGGATGATTCCTGATGGGTTTTTCGAGAGCTTCGCGATGGTATGACATGCAAACTATGATTCTCACCTCGCGAAGGAACTTGGCTATTTAGTTGTGTAAACTTCCGCCACTGCCACCCGCCAGTCAGAATCACGATTTATCGCGTTAGCGTCGCTAAACTAAGGCAAAATGAGATCATTTGGTACGTACGCAAAGCAAATTAGGGTTTCCACTAAGCCTCCAAAAATAGGCATAAAACCGCATCTTCAAAATCCAGCGTAAACCACCGCTATCGCTACAGCCGCTATCCGGCCGGTGAAATTTCAAGTCGATTGAGCACTTACTATTTATAGTAAGTCAATTTGGAAATCAAGGTAAATAGTAAATCAGCTACATGCATCAGTGTCAGCCAACAGGTCACGTGGTGAGGAGCGCCTCATTAAAATTTCAGATCAATCAGAGCAGTGGAGCTATCAGAAACATGAGCTTACTATTTATAGTAAGCCACCTTCAGGAACATGCTAAAATAGCAGGTCAGCTAAAAATGGCAGTGTCGACAGGACAATAGAGCTATGAGGATGCTACGTTCAAAATTTCAAGTTGATCCAAGCTTCAGAAGTGCAAAAATGAGAAGGCTTACTATAAATGGCAGGGTATGAGAAGCTGGCAAGGACGCGAAAAATACCTAAGTCTGAGTTTCATCCAGCAAACACCTCCAAATGCGCCCAACTTGAAGAGAGCTTAGGAAGGTAAATAAAGTGAAGGATGCTTCAAGGCATGGTAAACTCAAGGTAAATGCTAGGCGTCATCCCTCTTCAAGTGCTAAATGCGCTCAAGGTGGTGGATGTTGGAGAATTTTCCTAAAGGCGTGTGGAGTATGAGAACAAGATGTTGGGCGTGGTTTTATCCTTCACACATGTTAATATGCGCCAAGTAAAGAGTAAGTGTGGTGGTGAAATAAAAAGTGCTAGGCGTTGAAGGTGAGGAGTGGTAAGGTGTTAGAAAATTTTTCTGAAGCATGTGAAGTATGAAATAAAGTGCTAGGTGTGGTAATATTATTCTCCAAATGCTATGCGCCAAGGGTGGCAAAGTGAAATAAGGTATAAGAAGGGTGATGAAATATTTCTCTAAGGCGTTGGAAGTGGAGTCTTCTGGCAAGTGTAAAAGAGGAGGGGTTTAATATGCTAGGCGTGGTGAAATACAAGTTGTTGGCAAATATTGCTAAGGCGTTGAAGTTGCAAGGTGATAAAATTTCCTCTAAGGCATTGGAGCTCCAAAAATATTTTTCAAGTGTGAAGTTAAATACGAAGTGGTGGCTAGAAAATAAAATGTGCCAGGCGCCTTCATGAAAATTTTCTGAGTGAAGTTGGTATTTTCATAGGCAAAAGTGGATCGAGCTGGATATAAAATTTTTAAGGCAAAATTTTCCAAAGAGATGATTTAAAAAAATTTCTAAGGCACAAAATATTTTCTTCCTCTAGAAAATGCGCCTAGACTCTGAAGAGATAAGATTTTCTTGAAGCACGAGCAGAGTTGCCAGAGATGAAGTCAGTGATTGCCAGCTGCACAGAATTGATACAAATTTTCCAAGTCAGAGCAAAATTCTCAGAGGGGATCGAAGAATCCAGAATAAATTTGATGAAAGAATATTTCATATTCAAAAAATTCAAGAAAATTAAATGAACCCGCTCGGCTGGGCACCTGAATTCGACATGCGTCGGAGAAAATTTCTTCCGGGTATCAAGACATCGATGAGGAGTTGATTTTAAGGTCTTCCATGCCTTGTCGGTAGAATTTTGGGGATGAAGATTTTAAGCGGGCACTGTGTTGATGTATTTCCTCTCTAAGGGAAACTCTGAAAATTTTCATGCAAGTGTGAAATGTTTTCAAGGTGAAATCCTCCGTGACGATGAACGTGCTGAACCGCTTGTAGGTGAATTTGTTTCACCCTCCTCGCGTGGAAGATAGTTTTGGCATTTGCCAAATGAATAAAATCAGGTTATCGCAGGCCCGCAAAGCATAGAGAAACAAGCTGAGGCCGTGAGCACGATGACTTGAAGTGGAAGCTAACGATGAAGATGAGTTACAATCTCGAAGGAGGAAAATCTGCAAGAAAATGGCTAAGTGTTGAAGAAACATTTTCAAGGCTCAAGATGAAAAGAAGAATGAAGACCCTCAAGTGGAAGAAATCAAAGAACAACGCTAAGAAAGAAGATCGAGAACAGTGTGAACGCGTCTACAAATGGAATCTTCTAGAAGGATGATGGTGGACATTATGGCGCATTTATTACCCCACTCTCCTTTGTGGCGGTTTTTAGGGCAATATTGTTTAGGGCTGAGGTGGCACGATTCTGGCCACTCTATCGATTGTAACCCTAGCCGCCTTTTGGGACTTGGCTAGCTATATAAAGGGGGAGTCCCCATTAGGGATTAGAAATCGATTAGACATTGGAATAGTAGACATCGAGAGTATTATGTTAGAGTTAAAGCATTGTAGAGCATTTTTGCATAATTTGAGAAGAGAGAAAGTTTTCCCTTTGAAAACTTTTGAGGAGATTGTTGTGTAACACATTTTATGATAATAGATCTTTTCATTGATGATGGAATTCGTCTTGTCATGAAATGCTAGCAAGGTTTCTTCTTCCTTTCGTATCCAAGTAGCCTAAATTCATGCAAGTAGCTTATTTTGGTGTGTGGTGTTTTATTGAGATAGTTTCGCTTTATTCCATACCACTAGCGGCTTGTTGATGATAAGTTCGCCTTGCGTGGTCGACTGGAGATTATTTTGTGTTCAACTTCGGTTGTGGTTTACATACTGATATGCGTCGTTCTGATGGTGTATGTATGTTAAATTATAACTTGAACATCTTCGCCAAGCTTCCTTGAAGATTGCACCAACTGCATTTTATCGAGGTCAGTCCACCTGAGGCTAGGTGAAATCCACGGCTGAAGTCTATCGAACTAAGCCCCACATATCTTGCATTTAATAGAATATAAATTTCTAGGGCCTTATACCCTTTACTTTCCTCGCGACATTTCCTCGATTAGTATTAGGAAACTTCTTGCGCCATTGCCAACAAATCATCCTAATTACATGAAACCTGAACTGGCCGTCACTGGCCAACCGGCCAACAATTGTAAGTCCCCTGATACTCAAATAATATCACATCGAGCCAACCGAGCTCTATTCCCAAGCACTTAGAACCTTTGGAGTTGAAAGCATGATCTTACTCGCAATCTTAGCATGCTGAATACTTTGTTCAAGAGAGGATAGAGCGTCCGTTGGGAGACTTTATTCTGTGTTGGTGCGGTCTCAAAAACCACGTCAACAAGTAGCAATATTCAAGAAGAGGAAATTTTTATTCATTTGGAGGTTGGTGCCTCCTAATAGAAGAGATTGGTGTCTCTTGCTAAGTTAGTGCTAGTGGTGGGGATTGGTATCTCCAGTGGGTTGGTGTCTATGAAGTTTTGTGAGAGAATTTTATTGTTGGCTGGATTTGGACAGTAGATCCAAGCACTCTTTCTGCATGGTTTTCTCCCGAAAGGGTTTCCATGTAAATCTTGTGTCTCTTAGTTGGTAGATCTTGTGTGATTGTTAGATATTAAATAAGTAACATTTTATATCCCCGCGCTCTCCCCTCCACCCCCTCTCTGTATAAGTGTGTGTGCTCATCAAAAAGGGTCCCCAAGGAAGGGAAACTTCAACACTATGGAATGGAATGACAGTATGGACAAGTCTAAAAGTCCAGTGTTGAAGGGAATTAGGGAATTAGGAAAATCAGATTTGGACAAGCAGGCATTCCAAGACGAGGAGCTCTAAAACTCTGACAATTGGCAAACATTTAGAAGATTGAACATTCCCCAACACTAAAGACTTTGGAGACCATAGAAAGACACAGGGGGAAAAAAGAGGAAGAACATATACACAAAAATTGGACCAGGGAAGACAAGGGAATTTGGAAATAGGCATTTTGGTCCATAACAAGATTATTACAAAAAGAGGACATGACATAGAATGGGTCATTTAACTATTTTCTTCCCAAAATCGTTTCTCCTTATTTATATCCTACCGTATAAGTATTATTGTATAGTTTCACCAAGCCAATAATTGTGCATATATGGAGGTGTACATTCAAATTGTTTTATTCATTGACATAATAATTTATAAATTGTAAATAATGACCCTTAATATCTTTCCATTAAGGGCATGGTGTGTTGGTTAAGCCATAGTGCTGTTACAGCAACCACCAAGGTCCAAATCCTCATCAAGCTAGTGGGCTCACAGGCTCCACACCCCTGCTTGGCCATGCTCGTGGATGGAACTATGTTTCTGTTGGAGATAGGATCCCCCTATTTCTGTCTCTACCAACTAGGGCAATATGTGCCTAGGTTTGCTAATTAAAATAATGATCCTTAATATATCTCTTAAGACTGTACTAATGCCAAATACTCTGCAAGGTGTTTATTACTAGCATGAAGACACTCAGCCTTGACAAAGAAATAATCTAGAGCCCTCTGGATGTTATTATGCCTTATTTTGAAAGATAATATTGTACATAATAAAATTACATAAAATAAAAAAAATAGAAAAAAAAGATAATATACTGTCAAATAAGAAAAGTACAACAAGTCTTAAGGGAGGTAGTGTGATAGTTAGTGGGTTACATGTGTATAGAGGAGACCCAATTTCAAAATCCCCATACAATGTTAAGACTGCATACAGCCTAGAGCGCACTATCAAAGCCATGGCCAACAAAGCCAGTCATGTTAATACAACTTGTACACAACTAGGGAATGGGGCCCATGCCTATGTCCCTGGCCTAGGCAAGGAGATGTTCAAGACTTACCAACCAAAAGAGAAAATTACCCTAACTAATACAGGTCAAGAGAAACACATACAATAAATTTTAGTTTTCAAAGAACGTACAAAAATATAAATTTTTAGTAACAATACATCTAGTTAAAATTAATCAAGATAAACGCACACCTAAATTGGAATTACAAAAGAACAAAGAGATATACCGGCTGAAGTGCATCGTTGTTGCACTGAATATTAAAATGAGATCCATAATTTGTAGCATTTTGTGAATCCCAATAGGCCTTACAGAGTACTTTTCTACATCCTAGACCTGTCAACATTAAAAAATCAAGGCTTACAAATAAAATCCCCCCTAGAGTTTAAATTTATAAGGAAAAAGTTATTTTTATAAGACATAACTGCTTTATATGTAGAGTTGATTTAATATCTGAAACTAAAAGTACATCAGAACCTATTCCCCATGTTCTCCCAATTTAGTTACCCTTTACTTGAATATTTTTACGATGAAAAGTTAAACTCTAGATGATAATCACAATATTGCAATAAAGAGAGTGACAACATGTAAGCTTATTATTAAATTGAGCCAATCTTCCTGTATAGAAAAGAAAAGATAAATATCAGATTTCCTTCCACAGATTTGTTCAACAAGAATGGTCATCTTCAATAAAAGAAACTATTAAGGTATGTTTTGCACACACAGTTATTTCCAGGATTCGTATTCAACTTGTTATCAAATATTCAACTCAATTGTGCAAAGATTAAACACACAAAGGAAATGTAAACCATTATCTTTTATCTCTCTCCCAACATTCCAACTAGAGGATTACTCTCAAGTTCTCAACCATCTAAAAGGGCAACATTTTGTAGTTAAAATTAAAAACATAAAGTTTTGCTTCTAAATTTATTCCACCATAGTATTCTGTTTGATTATGAAATCCAACCAATGTCTCTTCTTGATTTTGGAACAAGGTTTCCAATTCTTATACTCAATTTATATAAGATCAATTTCAGTAGAAAGTGGTTTTCATTTTTCCATAGAACTAATATTAAACAAAGTAATATTTCCAATCACAGATACATAGTCATTTTCAATCTACAGTTGACTTAAAAACATTATTTGTGTTTAACCTCTTTAAGAACCCACTAACATTTTGTAGTTAAAATTAAAAACATAAATTTTTGCTTCTAAACTTATTCCAACATATTATTCTGTTTGATTATGGAATCCAACCAATGTCTCCTCTTGATTTTAGAACAAGGTTTCCAATTCCTATACTCAATTTATATAAGATCAATTTCAGTAGAAAGTGGTTTTCATTTTTCCATAGAACTAAAATTAAACAAAGTAATATTTCCAATCACAGATACATAGTCATTTTCAAACTATAGTTGATTTAAAAACATTATTTGTATTTAACCTCTTTAAGAACCCGCTAACTGTCTGAAGTGAGAACTAAACTCAAAATTACGGCATACGCTTTCTGTATATCTTTTATGATTCATAAAATCCATTTTCAATTTTTATACAAGATGAAGCATCACCAGCATTAATGTTCTACTTCAGAAGGCCACCTCCATTCTTGTAATGAGATTCAACCAAACTAAAATTGCAGCCAAATATTTGTCATGCTCCAAGAAAATCACTTCACACCAACCTACTCATGAAAGAAATAC
>VDFB02034318.1:73056-282083 GCA_007258455.2 Sequoia sempervirens | reverse complement strand
AAGATTCCATTTGAATTAGTATATGGAGTTGAATCCAAACTATCAATCAACCTTGAACTACTAGTCGACAAGTTGCTGCAAAAAAATGAAGGGAAAGAAGAAAGTGCCACCTCCCAAGGAATACATGTGCTGACCAAATTGAAAGAAATTAGGAGGGTTGCGCATGAAAGGAATTTGATGAAACAAAAAAAGATGAAATACCTCTTTGATAAGATGGCTATCGAAAGGGTAATCCCACAATAATGAGTCTCACTTTTTGGCCAAGATAGACATTTCTATCAACATTTTTAATTGAATCTTCACTTTTTGAGACCTACAACAGTTAAACAGTTAAGAATTTGAGGATGATGCGAACTAGTGATTTGTGGAAATTTATGTGTAGATTATAAATATATATTTTTATTTTTTTTGAAATAAATCAGGAATCTTTCAACATCTCCTTTAATAACTAGTTTTAAATAGTAAACAACATTCAAAAAGTAACGTTTATGTCATCCAACATAATCTTTTTTCTAGAAAGGATAAGATTCTAATTTTTAAAATATAGATTCTTAATATCAATATCTAGTGCATGGATATTTTTTCATAATTTTTTTAATTAATTTTTTATTTCACAGTAACTATAATTTGGACATAGGTGTATGTTGTCTAGCATAACTTGTGTATAATATTGAAATTCACTTTTTTGGTGAAACAAGGACATCAATACCTAGTGCAAAGGTATTTTTTGAATTTTTTTATAATGGTTTACTATTTTTCCACCTTTGTAGAATGAAGAACTTGATGTTCGGTGAAAAAACTATGTTTAGTAAAAATTAAAAATTGAATACATGATAAGATGAAAACATGTCAAAACTATACTTGTTGGAAAGCTTGTTTCAAGGACTACAATCTTGCAAAATATATTGTCAAGTTAAATACATATGAAGGTCCAAACCGAGGTTTGAAATTGGATTTTTTGAGCAAATTTTGATGGAGAAACCAAATTTGTCTTGCTAGGACCCTTCGTTCAAAAGTCCTTTGATCAAAGGTACCTTTGATCAAATATTCTACTTTTGATCAAAGGTACTGTTGAAATAATGACTTTTGCACATGTTCGTGCGCTGGCCTGTGCGTCTCCACGTTTCTTCGGCTTCCCAGCAGGTTCTGGTCTTTCCCTTTGCACATTCCTTGCTTCGCAACTTCGGCGGGCAAAACCCCTTTTGGCTCTTGAAATGCTGCGCTGGGCGCCCACGTGTCTCGCCTGCGAGGGTTTTTCTTTGCCTTGTGTTTCATTCGGGTTGCTAAGCCTTTCATAAAGGTCCGATGCTCCTAGGTTTCATCGAGGGGCCCACATCTTGTACGTGGTGATGTATCACAAAATTTCCTAGCAAGGACAGAATATGTTGTGTCGGGCTGCGAAAGACTTCTATTTGGCCTTCTTTATTTTCTGGCGGGACCTACCTTCACCCACGCGTCAGCGGTGCACAGTTTTTAAATAGCGAACAGGCTGAGAGCACCCCGGGTTGTGAAACGCGGCCACGCATCTTTCACCACCCAGTTCATATGGCCTTTCTCCATTTTCAAAGTGACCTCAGTCCCCTGAACACGTGTCATTCCTCCGCAAGCTCTCAGTTGATGGGGGAGGAGTTTTCATTCGGGCCGCGATTTGCTGCCACGTGCCTTACATTAATTATCAAAGCAAGCTAAGAGATGGCCGAGCGGAATGGTGTTATTGGGTGCTGCTCGTCATGGTTCTCTAAAGCGGTGGGCGGCACTTGTCTCTTCGAAGCCTGGTTGGGACCACTGCCATCATCAAAGGGCACACCTCACAGAATCATCTACTGATGGCTCACTACGCCTCATACCCAAGCATTGGGAATATTCTTATTCAGGCATCATTACGGGAGATTGTGGAATCTTTCTGTTACAACTCTCCAGGCGGTGGGATTTTGCTCTCCGGCTATATATACTCTCTCTGTTGAGGAGAGAAGGGTCCAAGATTTTTAGAAAGAATACTGGTTTTTAGCAAGAGACACCAGGACTCTTTTGCATGTTTATTCACAAGAAAATTTCAGACTGTGCCTATTGTTCGGCCTTTCTGTTTTTCATGTCTTGATTAAGCTGTGAACTGGGCTTCTTATTGTCTTAGGCATTTCATTTGGTGAGATCTCCCTATATATTGGAACGAAACTGCCGGGTCTAAATCATGTCTTAATGACTCTTCTTAGCAAGTAAGAATGTATGCGAGCATCGCTTTTTATGTCAATTAAATGAATTGTTTATGCTATTGCTTCTTTAAGCTTCCTGTTTTGAACATAAATACAATATCTGTGCCCTTTGAGTCTAGTGATTTAATGCCTTATCGTGCTTTGGCGCATCGCCTTAGATTAATATTTGTTTCATTATATCTGTTTCCTTTTCCCTCTCCAAAACCAATTATATAGAAGAAGTCGGCTTCTTTAAAATCCGGAGGTCACTCAGTTTGGCGCAAAGGGGTCCCCCTTGAACTGAGTTTCCCATAAAGGCACTGTTATCTAGTCAAATTTTGGCGTCAACAGTTTGTCCTTTTTTCTGGCACGCCCGGTGGGACCCAAGCTAATGAAATCATCTTCTAAAAGGGTGTATGAGCCATCAGCCTGTAACTAGGTCCCAAACTGCAAATAACCTAGGTTCACTAGTGCCTTCATTAGGGACAGTCCAGGCCGCAAATTAGTTAGTAACCGTTCCATTCCCACCACCCTTTCCTCTCACCATGTTGCCAGCCGCGAATAGAAATTATGTAGCATGGGATGCTGGAAGCCCCCTGGTAGCTCCGGTAGCACCTGCTGTTTGGGGCGCCATTCCGGTTTCGGCCCTGAAAGCTCTTCCCAAATTCACCGGAGATAACACAAAAATGCCAGCAGAGCATTTGCAGGATGTAGCGGATGTATGCCTGGTACATGGTATCACAGCGCAGAATGTAGCCCTGAGGCTCCTTGCTGCGTCTTTCAAAGGCAAAGCCCTGGAGTGGTACCGAACACTGACTCCTAATAGCATTCGCACTTGGGATGACCTCGGAGATCCATTCTATGAAAGGTTTTCAAATGACGGAGACCGTTCTTCGCTATATTATCAGTTATCCGTCATCAAACGAGCACTCCAGGAGACTCTGACGGATTTCAATGCCCGATTTCACTCGAGTTGGCGAAGGATTCCTGTGACTATCCACCCGACTCCAGAATTGGCGTTCATGTTCTATCTGAAGTCCATTAATCCCGACATTTCTATGATGATCAAGTCTCTGGGAGGGGCCACTTTACCAGATGAATATGCCACCGCTATCAAAGCAGAAAATCACTTGATAGACTGCGGGAAATTGCCTCCTCGACCTGTTATGCCGATATTTCCTGAGATATCGAATGTAGCACAAGAGGTGGAGTCGACCAGTGCGCCAACGACTCCCTAGTCAGCGTACTCATATACAGCCGCTCCTGAAAACTTGGCTTCTACATCGGGTTCTCCCAAGAATGAAATGGGCGACCTCAGGGAGATGTTGCAGACTATGGCGAATGATATAACAACTCTCAAGCAGAACCAAACAATGCCTCCGCGGCCTGCATATCAGAACTATCAAGGTGGGCGGCCTACCTATCAGCAAAATCAATATCAGAATGCGCATCGCACTAATTCACCAACGGCGGCTATGAACCAAATAGTTTCGGTGCCTACACCGCTGGCAGGGGCGTCACCGAGCTCTAGCAGGGAATTAACGGCGGGACAAAACAATCTTATTGATGACATCAATCCATGGTGCTTCCCTTGCAACGATGCGCATATGCCCCGAAATTGTCCGCGTGGCAACTTACAACAAAGGATAGCAGAGCAACGTAGTCAAGGTATTGCGATAGAGAACGAAGAATACAGATATGCCCCGGCAATGGAGAAGGCGGTCCTTACCGCGCAAATACAAGAAATGTCCCTAGAGCAAGAGTCCGACATTGTTCCTGATCATGCGCTCTTCTCATGGATGGAAGACGAGGAAATGGTGTTTGCTAATAACACGTCCACAGCTGAAACGCCGCGAGTAAAGTCTGACTATAACATGCGCTCCAAGAGAAGATTCACCGGTGAGGCTGTTGTTTCACTTTCAGACAGTCCGCAATGCAAAGATGTTTTGGACCAAATTCCTGGCAATCCGACCGTCTCTTTGTCTTCTCAACCGCGAAAGGAAATTGTTATAACAAAAGCAAGGGAGCAGAAATCTCTGAGCTCCTCACCTCTTAATGTGGTGGAGCAGTTGAAGAAATCACCCGCTAATGTGTCTTTATGGGACATTCTAGCTATCCCGGAACAAAAAACCATACTCGAAAAGGCGCTTCAACAACAGATGGACCCAACACTAACCGAGCCTTCGACCGGTACCGAGGCGGTTTATCAAATGTCACCAACTGAGGTTCTCGCAAACAAAGCGAAGGAATCCAATGCAGAAGGCAGAGGTAGGCCAAAACCTCAACCCTTCTTCTTGACCCTCATTATAGGAGAGAAGCTATTACACAACGCTATGATAGATTCTGGCGCTAGTACAACAGTTATGCTGAAACTGATAGCCGAAGCCTTGGGACTCAGCTACGAACCTATGAAGAAAGGGGTGATGCAGCTAGATGGAAATAAAGTTGATACTGTGGGCGTCATCAAAGCACTTCCGTTGACTCTATTTGCCTGCCCGAGTATCACGGTCCCGCAAGATACAGTGATCATAGATGTTCCGCCAATGTTTGGTCTTTGCCTTTCTCGAGAGTTTACTTCAAAAGTGGGCGGCTATTTGTCTTTAGATTGGTCACATCTAATACTTAGAACCAAGCATGGCGTGAAGATGAAGATAGAATCGGAGGCTCTGCATTCCGAACATATGGCGAATGAGGCCCTGATTAACTTTGAAGCCACACATACCTCCATCACCAAGCAAGACATGTACAATGTCGAACTGCTAGAGGAGGAGAAGGTCAACGGAGACCGAAGTGATAATGAAGATGCTCTGTTGAGTGAACATATAAACAATGATCCCTTTGGAAATTATCATGCTACCAGATTAGGCACATATGTGATATATGATGAAGACCAAGTTCTTCTGAAGGTCGTCAAAGAACCTGACGATGACCAAGCAAGTGAGCTGTGGACATTGTATTTTGACGGAGCAAGGAGCAAAGTTGGAGCTGGAGCAGGGATATGTCTAATATCCCCACAGAATGAAAAGTTGTTGAGGTCCTTCTGATTCCAATTTGCTTGTTCAAATAATGAGGCTGAATATGAGGGGCTAGTCCAAGGCTTAAGCCTAGCAGAACGAATGGGTATCAAGCAATTGATTGTATTCGAAGATTCAGAACTGGTAGTTAATCAGGTCCGAGGAATCTCAGCAGCAAAGAATATCCGCATGAGATCCTATCGGCATCGAATCTGGGACCTTGTAGAAAGTTTTGAAGCTTTCAACATCCTGACCATTCCCCGAGTGCAGAATGGCGATGCAGATCGCATGGCGGTAATCGGTGCTCAGTTTGATCCTGTCTCCGACTTGCTTCAGAAAAAATATTCAGTACGAGTGCTGGTTAGACCAGCAATACTCGACAATGACCAAAGTTGGCAAGTCTTTGAGAGCGATGAACACATCGCCTCGTTTATTCAACACTCAGGGGAATTTTCCAATCAACTCCAACCAAAGATCACCGAGGCCTACGAAGGACAAATTATGCAGCTAAAGTCAAATAAGCTTCCGAAAGGATTGGTTACTCTCAAAAAAAAATTTGATTGTAGTGACGCCCGAAATGATAAGTGGAAATTTGTGGCAAAAAAAGGTGATTATGAAAACCTTCGGGTTTCCGATAACAGGAACCTTCAGGTCGGAAAAGATGTCTCCCAAAAGGATAGAGAAAGACTCATCAGTCTCTACGGAAAATATGGAGTTGTGGCCTGGTCTTACGATGATCTGGAAGGTTATGATCCTGGCATCATCCAACATACTATTGAGCTAACAGAAGGCGCGAAACCAGTCCGACAAAAGTAGCAGCCAGTCAACCCTAAAGTTGAAGCCTTGATGGCACAAGAGCTAACCAAGCTCATTGAGTCACGCATAGTCTTCCCAATCAAACATAGTACTTGGGTATCAAACCTGGTGTCGGTCCGGAAGAAGAATGGTGATATCCGCCTATGCGTGGATTTCTGAGACCTGAACATAACATCTCTGAAAGACCACTATCCGTTGCCTTCTATGGAATCAATCCTCCAAACTGTCGCGCGATCGGAAATGTTCTCTCTACTGGATGGCTTCTCTGGCTATAACCAGATTCGAGTAAGAGAGGAAGATCAGCACAAGACTACATTCACCACCAAGTGGGGGACATTTGCATATGCTAAAATGTCTTTCGGTTTATCTAATGCAGGGGCAAATTTCTAGAGAGCTATGGACGTTGCATTTAGCGAACTAATCAATAAGATTATCCTAATCTATTTGGATGATCTTACTGTGTTCTCTAAGTCTAAAGATGATCATTTTGATCATTTGGAGTTGGTTTTTCAAAAGTGCCAGGAGTTCGGGATTTCCTTAAATCCGAGGAAATGTGTGTTCGGAGTACCTCAGGGTAAGCTGTTAGGACATGTTGTTTCGAAGGAAGGTATTTCAATTGACCCAGAACGAGTAAGGGCTATAAAGGAGCTTCCTCTCCTGGTAAATAAGAAAGGTGTCCAGTCCTTCCTAGGCAAAGTAAATTTCAGCATAACTGTTGTACTAGCGCCAGAATCTATCATAGCGTTGTGTAATAGCTTCTCTCCTATAATGAGGGTCAAGAAGAAGGGTTGAGGTTTTGGCCTACCTCTGCCTTCTGCATTGGATTCCTTCGCTTTGTTTGCGAGAACCTCAGTTGGTGACATTTGATAAACCGCCTCGGTACCGGTCGAAGGCTCGGTTAGTGTTGGGTCCATCTGTTGTTGAAGCGCCTTTTCGAGTATGGTTTTTTGTTCCGGGATAGCTAGAATGTCCCATAAAGACACATTAGCGGGTGATTTCTTCAACTGCTCCACCACATTAAGAGGTGAGGAGCTCAGAGATTTCTGCTCCCTTGCTTTTGTTATAACAATTTCCTTTCGCGGTTGAGAAGACAAAGAGACGGTCGGATTGCCAGGAATTTGGTCCAAAACATCTTTGCATTGCGGACTGTCTGAAAGTGAAACAACAGCCTCACCGGTGAATCTTCTCTTGGAGCGCATGTTATAGTCAGACTTTACTCGCGGCGTTTCAGCTGTGGACGTGTTATTAGCAAACACCATTTCCTCGTCTTCCATCCATGAGAAGAGCGCATGATCAGGAACAATGTCGGACTCTTGCTCTAGGGACATTTCTTGTATTTGCGCGGTAAGGACCGCCTTCTCCATTGCCGGGGCATATCTGTATTCTTCGTTCTCTATCGCAATACCTTGACTACGTTGCTCTGCTATCCTTTGTTGTAAGTTGCCACGCGGACAATTTCGGGGCATATGCGCATCGTTGCAAGGGAAGCACCATGGATTGATGTCATCAATAAGATTGTTTTGTCCCGCCGTTAATTCCCTGCTAGAGCTCGGTGACGCCCCTGCCAGCGGTGTAGGCACCGAAACTATTTGGTTCATAGCCGCCGTTGGTGAATTAGTGCGATGCGCATTCTGATATTGATTTTGCTGATAGGTAGGCCGCCCACCTTGATAGTTCTGATATGCAGGCCGCGGAGGCATTGTTTGGTTCTGCTTGAGAGTTGTTATATCATTCGCCATAGTCTGCAACATCTCCCTGAGGTCGCCCATTTCATTCTTGGGAGAACCCGATGTAGAAGCCAAGTTTTCAGGAGCGGCTGTATATGAGTACGCTGACTAGGGAGTCGTTGGCGCACTGGTCGACTCCACCTCTTGTGCTACATTCGATATCTCAGGAAATATCGGCATAACAGGTCGAGGAGGCAATTTCCCGCAGTCTATCAAGTGATTTTCTGCTTTGATAGCGGTGGCATATTCATCTGGTAAAGTGGCCCCTCCCAGAGACTTGATCATCATAGAAATGTCGGGATTAATGGACTTCAGATAGAACATGAACGCCAATTCTGGAGTCGGGTGGATAGTCACAGGAATCCTTCGCCAACTCGAGTGAAATCGGGCATTGAAATCCGTCAGAGTCTCCTGGAGTGCTCGTTTGATGACGGATAACTGATAATATAGCGAAGAACGGTCTCCGTCATTTGAAAACCTTTCATAGAATGGATCTCCGAGGTCATCCCAAGTGCGAATGCTATTAGGAGTCAGTGTTCGGTACCACTCCAGGGCTTTGCCTTTGAAAGACGCAGCAAGGAGCCTCAGGGCTACATTCTGCGCTGTGATACCATGTACCAGGCATACATCCGCTACATCCTGCAAATGCTCTGCTGGCATTTTTGTGTTATCTCCGGTGAATTTGGGAAGAGCTTTCAGGGCCGAAACCGGAATGGCGCCCCAAACAGCAGGTGCTACCGGAGCTACCAGGGGGCTTCCAGCATCCCATGCTACATAATTTCTATTCGCGGCTGGCAACATGGTGAGAGGAAAGGGTGGTGGGAATGGAACGGTTACTAACTAATTTGCGGCCTGGACTGTCCCTAATGAAGGCACTAGTGAACCTAGGTTATTTGCAGTTTGGGACCTAGTTACAGGCTGATGGCTCATACACCCTTTTAGAAGATGATTTCATTAGCTTGGGTCCCACCGGGCGTGCCAGAAAAAAGGACAAACTGTTGACGCCAAAATTTGACTAGATAACAGTGCCTTTATGGGAAACTCAGTTCAAGGGGGACCCCTTTGCGCCAAACTGAGTGACCTCCGGATTTTAAAGAAGCCGACTTCTTCTATATAATTGGTTTTGGAGAGGGAAAAGGAAACAGATATAATGAAACAAATATTAATCTAAGGCGATGCGCCAAAGCTTTCTGATAGGCACGATAAATCATAGACTCAAGGGCCTGAATGTTATTGTTATGTTCCAAAACACCGGAAGCTTAAAGCAATAGCATAAACAATTCATTTAATTGACATAAAACAGTATCGCATACATTCTTACTGCTAAGAAGAGTCATTAAGACATGATTTAGACCAGCAAGTTTGCGTTCAATATATAGAAGTCTCCTCAAATGAAATGCATAAGACAGTAAGAAGCACAGTTCACAGTTTAATCAAGACATGAAAAACAGAAAGGCCGAACAATAGGCACAGTCTGAAATTTTCTTGTGAATAAACATGCAAAAGAGGCCTGGTGTCTCTTGCTTAAAACTAGTATTCTTTCTAAAAATCTTGGACCCTTCTCTCCTCAACAGAGAGAGTATATATAGCCGGAGAGAAAAATCCCACCGCCTGGAGAGTTGTAACAGAAAGATTCCACAATCTCCCATAATGATGCCCAAATAAGAATATTCCCAATGCCGTTATGAGAGCAGCCAATCAGAGCACCGCATCCAGCCGATCAGTTACAGGTGTGCCCTTTGATGATGGCAGTGGTCCCAACCAGGCTTCGAAGAGACAAGTGCCGCCCACCGCTTTAGAGAACCATGACGAGCAGCACCCAATAACACCATTCCGCTCGGCCATCTCTTAGCTTGCTTTGATAATTAATGTAAGGCACGTGGCAGCAAATCGCGGCCCGAATGAAAACTCCTCCCCCATCAACTGAGAGCTTGCGGAGGAATGACACGTGTTCAGGGGACTGAGGTCACTTTGAAAATGGAGAAAGGCCATATGAACTGGGTGGTGAAAGATGCGTGGCCGCGTTTCACAACCCGGGGTGCTCTCAGCCTGTTCGCTATTTAAAAACTGTGCACCGCTGACGCGTGGGTGAAGGTAGGTCCCGCCAGAAAATAAAGAAGGCCAAATAGAAGTCTTTCGCAGCCCGACACAACATATTCTGTCCTTGCTAGGAAATTTTGTGATACATCACCACGTACAAGATGTGGGCCCCTCGATGAAACCTAGGAGCATCGGACCTTTATGAAAGGCTTAGCAACCCGAATGAAACACAAGGCAAAGAAAAACCCTCGCAGGCGAGACACGTGGGCGCCCAGCGCAGCATTTCAAGAGCCAAAAGGGGTTTTGCCCGCCGAAGTTGCGAAGCAAGGAATGTGCAAAGGGAAAGACCAGAACCTGCTGGGAAGCCGAAGAAACGTGGAGACGCACAGGCCAGCGCACGAACATGTGCAAAAGTCATTATTTCAACAGTACCTTTGATCAAAAGTAGAATATTTGATCAAAGGTACCTTTGATCAAAGGACTTTTGAACGAAGGGTCCTAGCAAGACAAATTTGGTTTCTCCATCAAAATTTGCTCAAAAAATCCAATTTCAAACCTCGGTTTGGACCTTCATATGTATTTAACTTGACAATATATTTTGCAAGATTGTAGTCCTTGAAACAAGCTTTCCAACAAGTATAGTTTTGACATGTTTTCATCTTATCATGTATTCAATTTTTAATTTTTACTAAACATAGTTTTTTCACCGAACATCAAGTTCTTCATTCTACAAAGGTGGAAAAATAGTAAACCATTATAAAAAAATTCAAAAAATACCTTTGCACTAGGTATTGATGTCCTTGTTTCACCAAAAAAGTGAATTTCAATATTATACACAAGTTATGCTAGACAACATACACCTATGTCCAAATTATAGTTACTGTGAAATAAAAAATTAATTAAAAAAATTATGAAAAAATATCCATGCACTAGATATTGATATTAAGAATCTATATTTTAAAAATTAGAATCTTATCCTTTCTAGAAAAAAGATTATGTTGGATGACATAAACGTTACTTTTTGAATGTTGTTTACTATTTAAAACTAGTTATTAAAGGAGATGTTGAAAGATTCCTGATTTATTTCAAAAAAAATAAAAATATATATTTATAATCTACACATAAATTTCCACAAATCACTAGTTCGCATCATCCTCAAATTCTTAACTGTTTAACTGTTGTAGGTCTCAAAAAGTGAAGATTCAATTAAAAATGTTGATAGAAATGTCTATCTTGGCCAAAAAGTGAGACTCATTATTGTGGGATTACCCTTTCGATAGCCATCTTATCAAAGAGGTATTTCATCTTTTTTTGTTTCATCAAATTCCTTTCATGCGCAACCCTCCTAATTTCTTTCAATTTGGTCAGCACATGTATTCCTTGGGAGGTGGCACTTTCTTCTTTCCCTTCATTTTTTTGCAGCAACTTGTCGACTAGTAGTTCAAGGTTGATTGATAGTTTGGATTCAACTCCATATACTAATTCAAATGGAATCTTCCTAATAGCCTTCTTATATGTTACCCTATTTTCCCACATAACAAACTTTAACTTATCATTCCACCTTTTCTTGTTTGCATCCAAATTTTTTTCAATGATGTTAATGATGCATTTGTTGCTTTATTCAATTTGTCCATTTCCCTATGGATGATAATGCAATTAATGTGTTAAATAAATCTCATATTGTGAACATATACTAAAAAAAATATTAGGATCTAAAACATGTTTCATTTTCAAAAAAAATCTTGATGGCATGTCAAACCTAGTGATCATGTTATTTAGAAAAAAAATGATCACCACCTTTGAGTTTGCATTCCTTGTAGGAATTGTCTCCACCCATTTTTTAAAGTAGTCAATGGTCATCAATATCCACTTGTATCCACTGCTAATTTTTTCTTCTACTTCCCTTATGAAATTGATACCTCACTATTCGAATGGAGCCTCTACTGAAATGGTCATAAAGGGAAGTGCACCTATACATTTCAACTTGCCAAAAAACCTATGGAAATAATCACATCCTTTCATAGGATTGGCCACATCTCTAAATAATATAGGCCACAAATAACCCACCCTCATAATCTTATGAGTGGTGGTCTTTGAAATATAACGTCCACCATATAATCCATGGTGGTATCCCTCAAGACCTCTCACTGATTTATCTTCGTTTAAACATGTTAGGAGTACACCATCAAGGTTTCTCCACATTAATTATCCTTTGAGTAGCACATATATTTTATTTTTTAGTTTTAATGTCCTTTTTTATTATCATTAAATTCAAGCAGACAGTTTATGTTTTTTAAATAAAATAAAATGTCCTTATACCAAGGAAAATCCTTCAATTGACATGGAATGAAATAGGGGTCAGAGTTAACCTAGTGGAATTCAATAGCATCCAAATTTTCCTCAACCATTAATTTTTCTAGGCCTTGAACTCTAACCAAATTGTTTGTTTGTACCTCCATTTCATACTCAGGTATTTTTTATCCATCCACACCTTTTTCTTGATGCCTCCTGCTACACAAATATGTCCCTCACAGATGTATGTGGCACAAAGGTTGTGATCTTGGCCCCTATAAGGTAGGGTCTAAAATTCTTCACAGAATTAACAAGATGATAGGTATACTTCTCCATCATAAAATAATTAAATTCAGGATCTCGTAGGTATTTTTTAAATAAATATATCGGTTGCTCATATTGATGTAGTAAAACAACAATAATAGTATATAAAGATGTAAAGGAAAATAATTGGAAAGGCCTAGAATAATTAGGAGCTAACAACACTAGGGCCTTGTATGTGTATCTTTAATTTCTAATAAGGAATCAATTGATTCTTTATCCCAACTTGATGATTGTCTCTTTTTAAGTGTCATAGAAATGGCTTGGTTTCTCTATAAAGCTAGGAATAAACCTCCTAACAAAATTTATTTTCCCAAAGAAAGATTGGATTGCCTTAACTATCTTTGGTTGAGGGATAAGGTCAATGGATCTGGTACATTCTAGATCATTCCTTACTCCTTCCTTAGACACAATGTGCTAAGGATCTTCCCTGTTCCACATTGAAAAAACATATTTCTCAAGATTCAAAGATATCTCATACTCTAAACATTTCTAGAAGATTAACTCCAAGTGTTTGTAGTGATCATATTGATCCTTAGAATAGGTAATCAAATAATCTTGGTAGACAACCATGATCTCATTTAAAAGGCTACAAAAGCTACATCCATAGCTCTTTGAAATGTAGCTCCAACATTTTTCAATCTAAATATCATTTGAACATACACAAAAATTCCCCATGTCATAGTGAAGGTTGACTTATGTAGCTCAATTTATTTTATCATAACTTGATTATATCTTGAGAAACCATCCATCATTGGCATCAATTATGACCATATAATCCATCACAACAAATGGTCCATAAAGGGTGGTGGTCAATTCTAAAATCCATTCACAACCTAAAGGAAACATCAAACCTTGAAACTAGCATAGCAAGGGCATCAACTACTACATTGTTTTTTCTTTCAACCCAAATGATGATGAATGCATAAAAAAAGTTAATAGTATCCCAAACAACATTCTTATACATTATTAGTTTTTTTTCCTTTGCACCATTTATACATCTGACTTGAGACACCACAAGTTTTGAATCACCATGCACTCTAATACATTTAATCCCATATTTTGAAGCCATATTTAAACTCAGAATCAAAGCCTCATACTCTTCCACATTATTGGAACATTCAAAGTTCAATATGAAAGTGAACTTATAGCCTTTTCCCTTAGGGGACACTAATACAATTTCTATGCCTTTACCTTCGCTCAAACATGCACCATCAAAATGCATATTCCAAAATCCATCAGGTCCTAGATGCTGATGTGAGGAATCAAATCAAAATAAATTTGTTTATTATACTCATCATCAAATTAACCTAGACTCCACATTAAATTAATAATATTTATTCTTTGATTCATTTGGATTCTCCACAAGAACCATCATTTTCTTTTCCCTATGTAATTGGGCTTCTTCACATAGTCGTATGGTAGCATAAGATAAATCCATCTAAATACTACCACCTATTGAAGTTTCCCATTTTTTGAACAATAACATACCCCACTTAGTAGGACATTCAATTATGATAATATCCATTAAAAAAATTATCTATGTATCCAAATCACATTCACTTCATTAGAATTCATAGCATAGCTGTTTCCATAATATTTTAAAACTTGCAATCCTAGGTGTTCCATGACTTCCAATGGTATCACATTATTGGATGCTCTAGAATCAACATACAAATATACACCAACCAACCATTTATTAATAGATAGGTATAAAATGGATCAATTTCTTATTTTCACTTGTAGATACAGTACCTAGGTATATCTCAAGGGCCTTGTGTATGATATCTTTATCTACCCTATCCTTGGGAGCATTTGAAACTTCATTTGGATGATAAAAAACAATAGGGATAATGAGATATAGAAATTCCATTTCCCTTGCTCAAGGATCTTCAGTAGTTCCCTGACTGGAACTTGAACCTTTAGTTGACTCAAAGCTTGATCCATGTTAATCAATTAATATGTGAGTAGAGGAGTAGAAGGGGGGGATTGTCATGGCATTCATATTAGGGATGAAAGACATTACCTAATTATTACCAATAATTTTCTTTATATTGGCCATTTCTCAATCTCCTCTTATGCCTTTTGTTTATCTTGTTGAATGAACAAGACAACTGAGGGGGGGTGAATCAATTGTATAAAATTAAAAAATCAAAACCTTCAACAGTAATCAGATCCACATGTATTCATTAAACCCTTATTTTGTTAAAGAGATTAATCATGAAATGTAGATAAAAGAAACAAAAATAATACCATACATAAGAGAACACCATATTTACATGGAAAACCCATTGAGGGAAAAACCACGATGAGGATTAGTTCATAATATAAGTAATTGCAAAACCAATATAAGGGCTCACTGCCAGAGTAGGGCACACTGTCTAAAAATACTCACAGACAGGGCACATTGCCATAGAAAGAAATAAAAGAAGATAGAAGAGAAATGTTACATAGAAACTTCTCAATGCAACAAGGAATCCACCACAAATGATCCAACACTTTCATAGCCTTGCATGAAATATTTTGAACACCTTTAGCTCTCTACCTTCAGGAATCCAACGCTTGAAATTTGCATTGCTCTACTCAAATTTGGATCACACATCACTCACATCAATCTCACATTTATCTTGCTTCTAAATTGAATCTCACAACAACACCACTCTTATATATATCAACCTCAACCTTGAAAACCTTGTCCAAGGACATAAAGTATTTGTTACATTTAAAATTTCAAATTAGGTCAGCACCTAAATATTCTCGCAGTGTATTAGGAATGAAGGTGACCCATATAAATCCTTAATTATGACACAAATAAATCCTAACACACCTCAAAAAACTTTCATAAACTTTGCATGTAGTGTTAACACAAGGTCATACAATACCTGTGCTAAACACCATAAAACATTAAGTACATGCATCCTTAAATCAATCTAAAAATTTCAAAAAAAAAAAATCACTTGAAAACAATCTAGAATAATCCTTGAACCACTTGAGATCGAATAAAAAATTCATTCAAACTCACATCATAAAAATACTTCCACCCAAAACATTCGATTAGCCCTATCCACACACTAATACATGAAGTACACACTGTACTATACCAAATCAAGTGAAACCTTGAATTCTTAAAGATTAAAAAATTATAAGCAACTTACCAGATCCACACAATCTAAAGCTAGACTACAGAGAAACATGGATCAAATAAATTTCTCCTAGACCATAGAAAGTAACACTAAAATACTGATTCTCACACTGGTGAATATATCTCACTTTGCACAGTGATCTAGAAATCCAAATTTTGAATATAGCAACTACTAACAACCTTGAACAACATTTCATATCCACAAAGGCATAGTATCAAAAAAGAAGAAACACAGAGCACATCCTAGATCACATTCTAAACACTTGCACAACACTGATTTCTTTGTTTATCAAATTTTGTAGAAAAGCACTTGGAAACCAAGTGTTAGAGACATCATATTAGCTCATTCCTTCATTCCAACACATCTCTAGACACTACAACATAAAGATAGCTCGATGTAATCACAAAAAATCCTCAATATCTCCACTATACCTGTACAACCTGCAACAACCTCTTTTCCTCTTTTTCACAATTTTCTCAATATCCTTCACATCTTCATCATGCAACAAAATTCCTCAACACATAGTTGGCATCAATGAAAACAAAAGCCTATAGACATGTCATTGACATCAATGACAACACCTTCATACATGCAACAATCACCTTCTTTGTCATTGATGGCAACACATGATGTGAAAAACCATCAAAGACAACACAACAACTTTGATCACACTTTCTCATGATTTTATTTTCTTTCCCCCTGAGTAGATAAATTTTTTCACATGATACTTTCTCCCCCTTTGACATCAATGGAAAAGGAAATGTTTTTCATTGTTCTCCCCCTTTGACACTAAACCAATATATTTTATTTGTTTACTCCCCTTAGGAGTACACCCAACGAAATTGGTAACTCTACAACAATGACAACACATGACACTACCTACTTCCCCTAAGAGGTAGCTACCAACATCAGTCCAGAAAAGAGATAAATCCATAGATCCACTAGACTAATGCATCTTCATATGCATCTAGTTCAAAGGAGGGGAAATAACCCCCAACTTCTCCTAGAGATACTCAAAAGTATATTTAGGAAGAGCCTTAGTAAATATTTCAATAATTTGATCCTTTGTAGGTACATATTCAAGTTTCATCTCATTCTCCATAACCTTCTCTCTCAAAAAGTGATACCTAATTGATATATGCTTTGTCCTTGAATGCATCACTAGACTCTTTGAAATGTTAATTGCACTTGTATTATCACAAAAGATAGATAGGCTCATCATGCATTACTCTAATATCCTTCAATGTCTATCTCATCCGTAAAACTTGTGTACAAAAAGATGTTGCAATATACTCAACCTCTGCAATGGATAAATAAACCAAATCTTGCTTCTTAACCATGACACCAATCTACATCCAAGAAAGAATGCTCTGCCACTTGTACTTTTCCTATCATCAACACAACTAGCCCAATATGCATCTATATAATCACTTAATGTGAAATCGGTATCCTTAGGATACCACAAGTCATAATCTGGAGTGCCTCTTAAATATTTGAATATCCTCTTCATAGCTGCAACATGTGTCTCTTTAGGATCTTCTTGAAATCTAGACAAAAGACAAACTGCATGCATGATATTCAGTCTAGTAGCAATTAGATATAGCATTCCACCAATCATAGATCTATACTTGCTCTAATTAACCTTAAGTGAATCATCATCTTTGCTCAATTTGCAACCAATCACCATAAGAGTGCATACCGATTTAGATTCTTTCATTCCAAACTTCTTCAACATCTCTTTACCATACTTTGATTGTGAAATAAAAATCCTTTTATCTATTTGCTAGATTTGTAACCTAAGAAAGAAATTCATCTACCTAAACATTGACATTTCAAACTCTCTTTGCATCTCTTCAAAAAATTTCTCACACATAGCTTCATTTCCTCCAAAGATAATATCATCCACATACATAACCACTATCAAGATTTTTTCTTCCTCAATTTTTAAGTAAAGATTACTATTTGTGGCGCCTTCACTGAATCCTTACTATATCAAATATTTGTCCAATCTTGCATACCAAGCTCTATGATTTTGCTTTAATCCATACAATGTCTTCTTTAGTTTGCACACCATATCTAGTTGATTTGACAATCAAAATCCTTCTAGGTATTCCATGTAAATATCTTCTTCCAATTCACCATTTAGAAAAGCGGACTTCACATCCATCTGATAAACTTTAAAGTCCTTGTATGCTGCAAATGCCAAAAACATCCTGATAGCTTCCATCCTATCCATCAGAGCAAATGTTTCCTCAAAGTCTATTCCTTCCACTTGTGAGTAACCCATACACACAATTCTTTCTTTATTTCTTACCACTTCTCCATTATCATTTAGTTTGTTTCTAAATACCCACTTAGTTCCAATTATGTTCTTATTTTCCAATCTAGGAACCAATTCCCAAGTTTGAGTTTTCTCAATCTGCATAAGTTCTTTTTCCATTTCCTCCATCCAATGTTCATCTTTGCATGCCTCACTCACTATTTTAGGTTCAAATATAGAAAGTAAACACATATTTACCTTAGCTTCAACAACTCTGCTTCGTGTCAATACTCCTTTCCTCTTGTCTCCAATGATCTGATGTTCATAATGATTCTTTTGTACATACTTAGGGGTCTTAGGGGTATCCTTTTATTGTAACATCTGTAAGCTTTTCTTTTAGTAGAATATCCAAGGAAGATACCTTCATCAAACCTTTCATCAAACTTTCCTAAATTTTCATCTCTTTTGATATAACATTTGCTTCCAAATACTCTAAAGTACTTGACAGTAGGAATCCTTCCATACCATAACTTATAGGGAGTCTTTGTGTTGTTAGATTTTGCTTGAACTCTATTAAGTATGTAAACAATAGTGTGAATTTCTTCTCTCCAATAGGCTTCCGGTAGATTTTCTTCTTTCATCATAGCTCTAGCAGCTTCTTGAATAGTCCAATTTTTCCTCTCAACAACTCTATTCTGCTAAGGAGTTCTAGGGGTTGAAAAGTGCCTCTTTATACCATGAACCTCACAAAACATGTTAAACTCATTGGAGGTGAATTCTCCACCTCTAGCAGGCCCCAAACATTTTATTTTCAGATCCATTTCATTTTCAACCATAGTTTAAATATTTTAAATCTATCTAGTGCATCAGATTTATCTCTAAGAAAAACAACCCATTTCATTATAGAATAATCATTGATCAAAAGAATGAAATACTTGTCACCTTGAAGACTTCTCACCCTTGTAGGATCAAAAATATTTGTATGTATCAATTCTAGTAGTCTGATAGAAAATTGTTCCTTTCCTTTGAAACTACTCTTTACTTGTTTTCAAAGCTGACAATTCTTTCAAACATCATTGATAGGCTTTGTAACTCTTGGTAGGTCTCTCACTACATGAACTAAATTGATTCTAACCAAGTTATCAAAGTTCATGTGACACATCCTCTGATGTCATAACCAACTGTCATTAATCTGAGACATGAAACAATGACCATTGTTGAAAAAATGTGTCTCAAACTTGTAATTACATAAGTTATTGTTGATACATAAGGTATTGTTCATTCGATGATGATAGGGGGTGTTAACAACACAAGGGTAGACAACTGAGAGGGGGGAGGTGAATTAGTTTTCATATAAATTCAAAACTTATTAAACTTATTAACCTTATTCTTAGATCTAATTATTAACCATGAAAACATAAATCATCAACACACATAACACCAAGATTTTTTACATGGAAACCCTGTTAGGGGAAAAACCACGGTGGAGGTGATTCCACAAGATTATACCCTATTAAAAGTATAATGAAAATGAAATATGGGGAATGCACATGCATTTAGGAACACTTCCTAGAGCTCACTGCTCAATTACAAAGGAATACACACTATCTTACAAAGAGATTCAAATTACAGCCATCCAGATTTTGAACTAAGAAAATAGCATATGCTAATGTCTGATTACAGTTTCAATTAAGCACATGAACACTTCTTCACTCTTCTTCACTTTTATTCACACTTTGATCTTCCTTTGAATGATTTAAACAATATTTTCACACACACATAGAAGCACACCCTTGCACACTCCAATTCAAATAAACAATGGCTCTTATATATCTGCAACATGAAATTTCATTCACTACAAGTCAACCATAAAGAAATAATAAAATGAATGTAAATTGTCGGTCCAAAACATTTAAGATTATTAATGTGAATCAACCAAGGTTGGCCACAGCTTAGTGAAGACCCAAATCAACATATCCAACATGAAAAAACCTCAATTAATTTCTCCTCGAAGGTCCACAACATGCTACAAACACTATGTCGGCCAAGAACAAGAAAAACCTGAACACACAAGAGAAAATCACCAACTACAAGCACAACAATCAATGTGGACGTGCAACAAAGATAGAGAATGGTCTAGAAGCATCCACAAAAATTATGAAACACAAGAGAAGCATTTGCAAACCCTAAACTAACTGAAATAGCATCATCTTCAATTAGGAACACCGACTGAAGCAATAGAAAAACTGTCAGAATGAAAATCTTCATAACTCGATCAAATCTTCACGTGGATCTCTGAAACTTGATGTGGATAAAATAGATACACTAAAAAAAAAACTCTTTTGTCCACAACCTTTGATCAACAACATATAGAAATAACTGACATACTAAACTTCACTTCACCACTGACAACCTGCAACTCATTTATTACAATTTTCTCAATATCCTCAACATATACAACTTGAAATACATTAATGCTAATAGTATTGACATCAATGACAAACACATAGTAGAAAAACAACCACAACATCCAAAAATCTCCTCCTTTGGCATTGATGGAAATGCATGATGTGAAAAACACCATCAACACAACTAACTCCTACTTAGGTTTTGACTCATCTTCTCCTCAACACTTTCACATAATATTTCTCCCCACAAGGATCTTCTCCTCATATAATCAATTTTTTTTCACATGACTTTTCTCCTCCTTTGACATCAATGAAAAATATCTCTAAGGTTTGAACCACATATCTGAATTTCTAAACATCTGAATACCCCCCCTGAGTAGTAGGCACCACAACATCAGTCTGAAGCAAGATATGATTATGAAATGCAAAGACTGATGAAAATCAATGCATCCTTAGTTTTGATAAGGAGGGGTAATCACCCCTGACTTCCCTCTAAGATACTAAAAAGTATCCTTAGGAAATGACTTGGTAAAGATGTCTGCAATCTACTCCTTAGTAGGCACATACTCTATTCTAACTTCCTTTTCACTTACCTTCTCCCTCAAAAATTGAAACTTGATAGATATATGCTTTGTTTTTGAATGCAACACCAGATTATTGGAAATTTTAATAGCACTTGAGTTATGATAGAATATAGAAATAGGCTAATCATATATAATTTTGATATCCTTCAGCATTTGCTTCATCCATAGGACCTAAGTACAATTTTTAACAACAACAATGTATTTGGCTTCTATAGTAGATAGGGAAATTTCATTTTGCTTCTTGCTTAACCATGAAATTATCTTCTTACCCAAGAAAAATGCTCCACCACTAGTATGTTTTCTTTCATTCACATCTCCTACCCAATCAACATCAGTGAAGGCACTCAAGGTAAGATCATCATCTTTAGGATACCATAGGCCAAGATTAACAGTTCCCTTCAAGTATCTAAAAATTCTCTTCACAATAGTCACATGAGATTCCTTAAGATTAGCTTGAAATCTTGCAACAATACATACAACATTCATGATATCAAGCCTAGTTTGAGTTAAATACAACAATCCACCAATCATTTATTTGTATCTTGTCTAATTTGCTTTTAGAGAATCATCTTCTATTGTCAACTTGCATAAAGTCACCATGGGTGTACCAACTGGCTTTAAATATTCCATACCGAACTTCTTCAACAATTCCTTCGCATACTTGGACTAAGATATAAAAATCCCTTTATCTAACTGATAATTTGCAATCCCAAAAATAATTTATCTCACCAATCATGGACATCTCAAATTCATTCTGCATCTCATTAGCAAACTTCATGCACAAACCATCATCTCCTCCAAAAATGATATCATCAACAAAGACTTCAACAATCAAATCTTTATTATGATCAATCTTGAAATACAGATTACTATCAACAGTACCTTTATTAAATCCAAGTTTCAGTAAATACTTATCCAATCTTGCATACCATGCTCTAGGGGCTTGCTTGAGTCCATACAATGCTTTCTTTAATCGACACACCATATCTTCCTTATCAGCCAACTGGAATCCATTAGGTTGTTCAACATACACTTCTTCTTCCAATTCACCATTTAGAAAAGCTAATTTGACATCCATCTGATAAACTTTGTAGTTCTTGTGAGTAGCATAGGCAAGAAATAATCTTATAGATTTAATTCTAGCAATAGGGGAAAAGGTCTCTTCAAACTCAATTCCTTCCATCTGTGAATATCCTTTACATGCTAGTCTTAACCACTTCACCTTGCTCATTTGAAGTCTGTTTCTAAAGACCCAGTTGGTTCCAATGACATTCTTTTCCTTAGGTTTGGGAACAAGAATCCATGCATCATTCTTTTCAATTTGTTTTAACTCTTCTTTCATTGCTTCAACCCAATGTTCATCTTTACATGTTTCATTCACACTAGTAGGCTCAGTCTTTGAAATCAAGCAATAATCTTCTACATTTTTCTCCTAGTCTGGACACCATTGTTCTTATCACCTATAATCTGATCTTTTGAATGATTCAATCTTACATACCTCAGAGTCTTCTTAGGATGTTCTTCAACTTCAGGCTCTTCTGATCTCTCTTCTGCTCTTTCACCAGTTTCCTTCTTCATTTTCTTGATTTACTAGATTTATTTGCACTTTATTTGTAGTTTGAACTTGCTTTCCTTTGTTTGTACTATTATCCTGATCATCAAAGTCATATCCATAGGTTCTGGATAGTGTACCTAAGTCTTCATCAACCTTAACATTTTCACTTTCAACCATTTTCTTCAATATTTTATTGTAATACTGGTAGGCCTTGCTTTTAGTAGAATAACCCAGAAAGATACCTTCATCACTCTTAGCATCAAACTTTCCTATGTCCTCATCTCTCTTAATATAAAATTTTATTCCAAATATCTTGAAGTATTTGACAATAGGATTTTGACCATTCCATAGCTCAAAAGGGGTCTTATCAATACACCTTTGATTTGTACCCAGTTGAGTGTGTACAAAAAAGTAATCACAACTTCTCTCCAATATATATGAGGAAAACTTCCTTCCAGCATCATAGTTATAGCAGCATCTTCAATTGTTTTGTTCTTCCTTTCCACAACTCCATTTTGTTGAGGGGTCCACAGTGTAGATAATTGTCTCTTTATTCCATGTTCTTCACAAAAAGAATTAAATTCACCATAAGTGAATTCACCACCTCTATCTAATCTCAAACATTTAACCTTCAAACCTGTCTCTATCTCAACCATAGGTTTAAAGATCTTGAAATTTTCTAGTGCTTCAGATTTCCCCCTTAAGAAAGTAACCCATACCATTATAGAATAATCATCAATGAGTAACATGAAATACTTGTAACCTTGTAAACTTCTGACCTTAGAAGGACCACACAAATCAGTATGCACAAGTTCTAACAATTCATTTGAACAATTCTTTTTACTCCAAAATGAAATCCTAGACTGCTTTCCCAACTGAAATTCCTTGCATATTGCATTAGTAGGTTTCACCAACTTAGGTAGATCTCTCTCAGCTTTAGTGGAACTTGTCTTGACAATATTATCAAAGTTAACATGACACAACCTCCTATGCCATAACCAACTTTCATCAACTTGAGCAATCAAACAACTTTTACTAGCAGCACTCAAGTGAAAGATATTACCTTTTTTTTTGTACCTGATGCAATTTCATTTCCCAAACTCAATATTGTACACTTTCCATCCTTGAATTGAAGATTGTATCCCTTATCAACCATTTGACCAACACTCAAAAGATTATGCGTCAAGCCTTCCACATACAAAACATCATCAATATTATGCTTACCATCAAGAGAAATGCAACCTCTTCCAAACATCACACTAGTTGTATTATCACCAAATCTCATAACACCACCATCATACTTTTCCAAGCTTAGAAACTGACTTGTGTCTCCTATCATATGATGTGAACATCCACTGTAAATCGCCCATTCATCTTTTTCTTCAACTTGAGCAACTAGGGCTTTCTCCACATTTGTACAACCAGTAGAGTCAGGAGATACATGATTATTTTCTTTTATAGCAATAAATGCCGATTCATCATCACTTATATTTCCTTTATTAGATTCATTATCTGTCACACCTTCATCAACAACATAGTAACACTTCTTCTACATTCTAGGCTTGTTATGTCTTGGTTTAGCAGCTCTTTCTAGATTCCTTGATGTAAAATGACCTATCTTATTGCAAGAAAAATATTTAAGAGGAAATTTTCCTTCATACTTACCTTTTCCTCTCGGTACTCTTTTGACAATAAGTGCTTCCAACTCTTCTAGCTCTCTTTCTTCTTCTTCAATCTATCTGATTTCATCCTCATACTTGAATGTCTTTCTAGATGAACTTTCACCCAAACCATATCCCTATCTATCTCTTCTGGAAGTAGTAGCCTTAAATTCATATTCAACCTTAAGAAGGGCATCACCAAATTCACTCAACTCAAAAGCAGTCAACTTACATACCAACGTACCTCTGGTTATGTTTGTTACAATCTGAAGCTCTTCAATAGCACTAGGTTGACGTTGTAATAATCAAGCAAGGATCTAAGAACTTTATCAACAATATTAGATTTGTATATCTTTCCACCAACACATCTAATACCACACAAAAGTTCATTCACTCTTTGCATGAAATTATTCATGTTCTCATCATCACCCATTCTCAACCTTTCATATTTTCCTTTCAAACTCTGCAACTTAACAGTTTTCACATTAGCATCACCTTTATACAAGGTTTCCAACCTTTTCCAAATCTCATGAGCATTCTTCAGATCCATAACATTTTTCATCTCAGAATCAGTCAAAGCACTCAAGAAAACCTCCTTAGCCTGGATATTATATTCAACATCTTTGATGTCTATAGAAGTAGTAGAACCATTTTGTGGAATGATATACATATTACTTGTAATGATCTAGTAGGGTTCACCAATGCATCTCAGATGGCAATCCATTCAAGTCTTCCACAAAAAATAATTTATTCCATCAAATCTCGGACTATCCTTCTTGTAACTTGCCATCCCGAATCACCTTAAGCTATAAAAATTCTTCCAAGGAAATTGCTCTAATACCAATTGTTGGCAACATAAGGGAAAACAACTACGAGGGGGCTGATGAATCAGTTGTCACAAAAATTCAAAAATTATTCAACTTAGTAACCTTATTCTTAGATCTAATTATTAACCATGAAAACATAAATCATCAACACAACAGAAACACACATAACACCAAGATTTTTATGTGGAAACCCTGTTAGGGGAAAAACCATGGTGGAGGTTAGTCCACAAGATTATACCCTATTAAAAGTATAATGAAAATAAAATATGGGGACTGCACATACATTCAAGTACACTGCCTAGAGCTCACTACTCAATTACAAAGGAAGACACACTTTCTTACAAAGAGATTCAGATTACAACCATCCATATTTTGAACTGAGAAAATAGCATATGCCAATGCCTGATTACAATTCTGGTTAACCACATGAACACTTCTTCACTCTTCTTCACTTTTCTTCACACTATGATCTTCCTTCAAATTATTTGAACAATATTCACACACACACAAAAAAGCACACCCTTGCACACTTCAATTCAAATAAACAATCACTCTTATTGATCCACAACATGAAATTTCATTTGCTACAAGTCAGCCATAAAGAAATAATAAAATGAATGTAAATTGTCAGCCCAAAACATTTAAGATTATTAATGTGAATCAACCAAGGTTGACCAAAACTTAGTGAGGACCCAAATAACATCTCCAACATGAAAACACCTCAATTAATTTCTCCTTGAAGATCCACAACACGCTACAAACACTATGTCAGCCAAGAACAAGAAAAATATGAACACGCAAGAGAAAATCACCAACCACAAGCATAATGATCAATGTGGATGTGCAAAAAAGATAGAGCATGATCTAGAAGCATCCAAAAACATTGCGTAACACAAGAGAATCATCTGCAACAACTGAACTAGCTGAAATAACATCATCTTCAATTAGGAACACCGACTGAAGCAACAAAAAACTATCAAAATGAAAATCTTCATAACTCGATCAAATCTTCATGCGGATCTCTGAAACTCAACGTGGATAAACTAGATACACTTAGCAACAAACCCTTTAGTCCATAACCTATGATCAACAACATACATACATAATTGACATACTAAACTTCACTTCACCACTAACAACCTACAACTCATTTATTACAATTTTCTCAATATCCTGGACATATACAACTTGAAATACATTAATGCTAATAGTGTTGACATCAATACAACCACATATCAGAAACACAACCACAACATCCAATAGGGGGGAACAGGGGGATCCCCCCTTCCATGTGAGGGGTCTAAGGGGATCATCCCCTCGACTGGGGGTCTAGGGGGTAGTGCGCCCTGATGGGGGCTCAGGGGCAGCACCCCCAAAAGCCAAATTTTATATACACTTTATTATTGTAAATATAGAATGTTCATCATTATGTCTCATATCTAACAGAAGATATTTTATTAGCTTGACCTACCCTAGAAGGCAACCCTATTTTATGAGGGAATTGTATTGCGATTGTGTATTGTGATGTATTCAAAGATTTTGATAGCAGCCATGTTGCCTCTAGATCTCTAAGTGGTAATACTCTTATGAGAAGATTTCTTTGCAAGTATATCATATTCTTTTTTATTTTTGAATAATATATTGGACGAATTTTGGAGTGTGGGGTTTTTATCCCAAAAGGTTTTTCCCCATGTAATTCATTGTGTTGTGGTATGCATGATATTTGTGTTTATTTCTATTTAAGTTTATGTAACTGTTAAAGATCTATAAATTTTTCATTATTCTCCTCTCAAGATTAGTGTAGGAAGTTGTTTCACTACCTTGGATTCCTTACAACCATCAACACCCTTAAGCTGATAGATATTTCCAAATGTTCTCTTTCTGGTAGCAATCACCATTTTGGACCCTTTTCTGATCTCACATCTTTCATCCTTAAACACAATATTATATCCTTTGATACAAATTTGTCCAACACTCAAAATATTATGCCTTAAACCCTTAACATAGTAAATATCTTCAATATTATGCTTGCCATCAAAATTGATTGAACCTATTCCACAAATCTTAGCTCCTGAATCATCTCCAAATTTAATTAACCCTCCATCATACTTTTCAAGTTTAACAATTTTACTTTTATCTCTAGTCATGTGATTAGAGAAGCCACTATCAACAACCCAGTAGTTCTTATCATTTTTGACATGAAAAGAAAAAACCAAAGTACCTTCAACCTTCTTCGGAACACTTTCCTTCACACAAATTTTAGTGTTGGTAGAAGTATATTCATCTTTTAAAGCCAAGAACAAGCATTCATTTGCATCAAAATCTCCATAATTAGACTCATCATCAGAAATACTAGCATCTTCTTGGACATAGTAACTTATTTTAATCATCTTTCCTTTCTTCTCCTTATTCTTATTGTTTACAACTCTTTTTGGACATCTTGAAGCATAATGAACTATTTCACCATAGCTAAAACATTTGAAAGGTAGTTTACCTTTGTACTTACTGGTGCCCTTTTTTATCCTTCTTACAAAGTTAGATTCCACATCATCAAGATCTTCTCCATCTAAATCTTCAATCTTTTATGATTTTCCAGCCTTAAAGTAATCTCCACTTTTGTACCAATTTTCAAACCAACTTTTCTCATCTCAAATGAAGTTAGTGTACCAAACAACTAATCTCTAGAATAAGTATTAAACTTTTAAACTTCCTCAATAGCATATACCTTTTCACTATAAGAGCCATAATTTGGCTAAGTAGAGTTATTTCTTATTTCTATGTTGATCGCACCAAGTTTTACCATGGGAGATGAGAGAGGAAACACTACTAGTTTTGACTATGAAGAAGACTTTGATGGTGTGAGTCATTCTAGGGGAGGAAACCAACCTAGAACTCAGGCTTGGATAGAGGAAGTTGATACAATGGTTTTGACCCTAGAATCTATGAACATCGAAGGTCAAATAGAGCTCCTAAAGGTGGATACTTTATGGTGTAGGAGCACCTAGGAAACACTAGGCATTTAGGAAGTCTAGAATGAATTTTTGTTTTGTTTTGTTATTTTGAAAGGTCATGTTGACCATTTAGATAGAATTAGAGGTTTAAGAATATGTCTTACTCTGTAGTGATCAATAGGTTAAGGAGTGAAAAGGGTGGATGAGTTATGAAACTCATTTTTCTTAGTTTTCTTGTAATTGGAAAAATGTTGCATTTTACAAATTTGCCACTTTGAAACTAACATGTTTGACCAAGAAAGCATAACTAATTGAGGAGCCCTATATAAGGGGTGCCTCGACCTAAGAGTAGGGGGAAAAACATTTTGGTATTTGCTTTGAAGTCTGGAAATTGAAATTATAGAAAACAGTGTTTTTAAGTGCATTTATTGATTTTTGCTTCAAAGTAGAGCTTTAATGGATTGAATTTGTTACTATGTTCAGTGTAAAATGTAGTGTAGTAATCTCCCAAGTGTTGTGTGTCATTTATTTTCTTTCTTTATTCAATTTCATTCTCTGTTTGTAAATAGTTTGTTTGTACCCTGTTGTTGGTCTATACCAAAATGTCTGGAAAGAATGGAGTCCTGGACCACTTTCCCATCATACAAATTGTACGGACCTTTGGGAACAGTGACTAGACTCCATGTGTGTGCATATGGTAGGTTTTAGGGTTTGTGTGAGTGCAAGAATTGTTGGCAAGGTCTTGCCCTAAGCGAGCCAGAAAGAGTCCGGCTAGGGAAGACAAGGAGTGCAGACCACATAACTTGCAGGGGTGATGAAATTTTGTTGAATTTCCTTTTTGAGAAGTTGGATGTGAGTCTTACCAAGGTCTGGTGAATAGGAGGAACCTCCACCAATTCATTTGATAGGTGAAACACTTAGCAGACTGGAAGAAGCTAGGAAAGGCTTAATAACCCTAGATTTTTCCCAATTTCAAGTTGAGGCCCTGTACGGCTGATGAAGACTCAAGACCTCAAAAATCCTTGAGAGGTGTCCATTTGAAGCAAGAACCTCAAAGAAATATTGATGGTTCTTTGGAGAAATTGAGAGAGTCAACTAGTTTTCTCGGAGAAGGAGACCTAATTGGGGCTCAAGGGCTAGTAGCCTCTTTTTAACCCTAGATGAGGGTTTGGTGAAAGCGACGGAAAGGTGGAGTTTGGTGAACCTTCAAGAACCATAGGATGGTGGTTTGAAGCTTTTGAATACATCTCTACACCCCTACAAGAACTAATTGAGTGCTGAGGTATTGTTAGTCTTTAGGGCAGATTAAAGGCTAAGGAAGAGTTAGAGTTATTGTACCAAGATGGACCTGGTTGTTTAATTTGTGATAGTAGTGGGGTTGGCCAGGATAACTAGGGGTACCTAAACATGAGAAGGGTCCTATAGGTTAAGGTGGTGAAGAAAAACACCGAGGTCTTACAAGCAAGACCTAGAGCAGGAATCTATGATTGATTCCTCCAACCCCCCCTCCCTATCACTTTAGATGCAAGAGATGAGCACAAGAGCATGAATAAAGGTATAGATGTGATGAAGGTTTCCATAGCACATGCTAGGTATAGCCGTGTGTCTAAGCTACATGAACCTAAGACATATAATGGGCAGCGAGATGACAAAATCCTCGAGAATTTTTTTTTGGGATATGGACAAATACCTCTTAGGTATGCCAAATCTCAAAGAGAAGGGAAAGATAAATTTCATGGCCACTTTCTTAATAGGAAGTGCTAAGTTGTGGTGGTGTAATCATGCAGAGAACATCAAGGATAGTCACCCTATTGCTGAAATCAATTCTTTGGATGAGTTCAAGAAAGCTTTAAGGGAGCAGTTCAGACTTGGTAATTTCATCTGGCTTTCTAGAACACAACTTATGGAGTTCAAACACATAGGAAAAATCCATGATTACTCCTTCTCTGTGTTAGTGATATAAATTAAAGACATGTCAAAAATGGATCATTTGTTTCTATTAATGAAAGGGCTCCAAGCTTAGGCCCTAATGGATCTTTGGCCCTAGAATGCACAAACTTTGGCCTCTGTCATCGATGCAACTGATCGGCTCTTGGATTTTAAGGGAGATACAATGAAATACACCATGGGGAGTATAGGGGATCCTCCTAAAAATAAGTATCATCCAAGGGAAGACAAAGGGAAAGGCTCGACGTAGCCCTCTTCCAAGAAGTCAAGTAATAAGAGACCTAGATATAGTTCAAGGGATGCTAAACCAATAGCTTCTCAGAGGAAGGAAAAAACTTGTTTCATATGTGATAAACCTGACCATTAGGTCAAGGAGTTTCCTGAGAAGAAGTTGAATGAAATTAAAGTTGATCCCTCTAAGGAAGCACCCCATGAGATGGGCGTTCTAGAAATGTTGACAGTAATACAAAGTGAAGTAAGTGTTGTAGCCACTAGCTTTGAGCAAGATTATGAATTATGCTTTACCAAGGTATTCTACAGTGTAAAGAAGTTGGTAGCTATGCTAGACATAGGAGCTACCCATAATTATATCTTGAAAAGAAAGGGAAAAAGTATCAGTATGGTGATCCTAGACTCAACATTATCTTTTGAGGAAATCAATACACCTACACAGAACTGTGTGGGAGATTTTAAAGAGGTCAACTTGTGAATTGGTGGGTGGAAAGGTTGTTTGAACCTTCTTGCTATAGAGATGGAGGATTTTGAACTCATCTTGGGACAAAAATTTTTTAGAAGAGGAAAGGTTGTGGTACTACTACACCTGAGTTGCTTTATTTTTCTAGATCCCCACCAAGTTTGCTTGGTTAAGATGACTAAGACTTTAGTGGCTAGGAATACACTATCAATGCTTAGCATGGCTCAAGTTTCTCGGATGTAATCTTCTACAATGTACCTAGTGGCACTAATAGATGAGTGGGATGAGGATGATTCCTCTGATCCCATAAATCTTAAGGTGGTGGTCGAGGTTATAAAAGAGTACTTTGACATCATGTCAGATAAGTTACCCTCTAAGCTTCCTCCCCAAAGAACACTTGACCATGCATGATCGAGTTGGAGGTTAGTGCAAGGCCCCTTGCAAGAACACCATATCAAATTTTTGGCCCCAAGGTGGTTGAGCTAAGAAAGAAACTCACCAGGCTTATTGAGGCAGGATACATATGCCCATCCAGATCCCCCTATATGATTCCAACCCTCTTCTAGAAAAATAAGGATGGAATTCTATGGCTATGTGTTGATTATCGAGCTTTAAACAAGCTCACAATAAAAAATAGGTATCCTCCACCTCTCATTGCTGACTGCTTTGATAATCTTACAGGTGCTAATTTTTTCATGAAGTAAGACTTAAATAAAGGATACTATCAAGTCTGGATTGTTGTAGGCGATGAAGAGAAAACAACAATTACCACTAGGTATGGTTCGTATGAATTTTTGGTGAGCCAATAGGGCTCTGCAATGCCCCAACCACCTTTTGTACATTAATGAATGATGTGTTTCACCCCTATTTGATAGGTGTGTATTTGTTTACCTAGATGATATCTTGGTCTTCTCCAAGACCATAGAAGAGCACTACGAGTTCCTAGCCGAGGTGTTTGAACTTTTGAGAGAGCATTATCTCTTTGTAAAAAGGGAGAAGTGGTCTTTCACACAACAAGAAATACATTTTTGGGTGCATGTAGTTGGAGGCAAGTTCCTTAAGAAAGACCTAGAGAAATTGAAGGCGATTTAGGATTGGTGACCACTATAGAGTGTGCATGAAGTGCGCTAATTCCTTGGGTTGGAAAATTACTATAGAAAGTTTGTTGCAGGATACTCAAGAATTGCAGCCCCACTCATTGATCTCTTGAAGAAGGATAGAGGCTTGAAGTGGACTGATAAATAGATGGAAGCATTTAAGGAACTAAAATCTAGACTCTTTGCAGAGCCAGTGTTGGCTTTGTTAGATTTTTCTAAGACTTTCAAAGTACAAATAGATGCATTCGATTATGATGTTGGAGGCATCCTAATGCAAGATGATCACTAGTTGCTTTTGATTCAATAAAGTTGAATGAGATGGAATGGTGTTATCTAGTGCATGAAAAAGAAATGACTAGTATCATACACTATTTGAGAGTATGGCAACACTATCTATTGGGAGTGCCCTTCATAGTTAAGATGGATAACACAAGCTCAACCTATTTCAAGTCACAAGTGAAGTTAATGCCAAAGCAAGCAAGGTGGTAGGAATTCTTAGCATAATTCAACCATGATATGGTATATAACCCTAGTAAGAAAAATGTTGTAGCTGATTCTTTGAGCTGAAAGGCCCAGTTAGCAATTGTAAGGTAGAGGGACCAACCACACCAAGGCTCTAGGTCACGGAGAGCCGAGAGCGGAGGGTTGTCCTATCTTACCTCAAGCTAGTGGGTGTTTAAGACAAGAATCAAGAATGAAGAGCACTCTCAAGTGCTTTTGCCACTCTACATATCCGAAAGTCTAAATGGGACTAGATGAGTTGGTTTCTGGAGTTCAAACTGTACCTTAGACAACTCTCTATCTGAGCATGAAAGTGCAGGTCTGGGATGATAGTGTGGCGCATTGGCAACCATACAACCAAAAAATGTAAAGTATAGTATATAAAGTAGAAAATCCTACTAACTACCTAGCTAACTAACTTTAACAAAATAAACAAAATGATGAAATGGGAGAAATAACTATATAAATGGAAAAGCACATAGATGAAAGTGAGGGTGATGAATATCAACTCACTAACACTCTAGTTTTCCAACGAGCTCCATGCACACGTTCACCTACACACAAGAAAGAGAGGGAAAAATGTTGGGTTTTATAGGGGATTTCCTTAGTCAAACCCCCACTTTGGTGTTTCCACCTCCACAGACATCTAGGAAATCCACAAAGTAGAAAGTACAATAAAGGAAAGAAGATAGGAAAATATCAAACACTAAAAAAGATGCAATGCTAGTCTATCAAACCACAAAAGGAAAAGGAGAGTGAAGTGATACCACCTCCACCCAAAGGCACTCAAGGCCAATGAAGGGAGAATCCAAGGCAACGAGCTTGGAAAGCTCGACACTACTACAATAGTGATGAAGGGAGGTCTCCCAAGACTCCAAACTCACAACTTCTATGGTAGCACCACACGTACAAGGATGGAATTGATGGAGTAAGAAGGTTGCTTACTACAAAGCTTAATGGAGTTGTGTGGAAAATTCTTGAGAGATCAAGAATGCTGAAGAAATTGTTGAAGAGATTGTAGAAGAGCTTGGAAGAATGAATGAATGAACAAGATAGCCATTTAAAAATGGAGAAAGAGCCATTTTTGGGTTGGTTAGTTGACAAAGAGGCATTACACTTCGTTCCCAATGGAGAACATAACATCCCTATGGACACCAAAGGCAGGAATCTATCAGGGATGACAGTGCATCATGTAGACGTTTGTGCGCTGCGCTTACATCCCTGACAAATATTCCCCCACTAACACATAGGAAAAATTCCAAGTGGATGGAAGGTAGGTGGGTGATGTGGAATTTTTCCTTTGAGTTTTATTTTCTATGGTGAGGGTATGCAAAAGCGGAATTTACACAAGGGGTACAAATTCGCTCCTATACATTTTTCCCCCACTTTAGCAAGCATGAGTATCAATGAGTGTTTAGTAAAGTAGATTAAAGAGTTATAAATGCATACTTGAACTGTTGAGGAAGCAGACTACAATATGGAAAAATAGATAGCACAGGTAGGCAAAGGACTCCACGGTACTCTCTCCTGAGGAGGTTTGAACAAAGGGACTCTATAGCTTCATGGAACTATGAAGTTGAACAAAGTAAACCAAAGGCCCACAGACCAATAATGGAAAAATCCCTTTGGATGCAAGCACTTCATAGGTCCTTGGACTTGCAATGAAGGAATTCTCCCAAGTACTCTCTCATGAAAGAATCCTAATGAAAGGGAACTCCATAGAGCCAGATTGGAAAGCAGCCAGACTGGAAAGCAGCTTCATAAGCACACTTTCAAAGCAACATTTTAATTTGTACATAAAACATGTTAGAAAAAAAAAGGTAGACATGCAGGAAAACAAGTAGACAGTCACATAGATAGTCAAGAATTGAAGGTATATATTTTAAAGGGGTCCCTCCAGAACCCTTCAAAAGAAGAGGGGTCCACTCAAGGGACACGTTGTTTGAAAGTGCAAGAATTTTTTTCGTAAATCAAGTAACCATCAAGGAATCCTTTCGAAAGATGCTCACTTCATCAAGGAATTTGAAAGGAAGAAAATTCCCCCTCGCGAGGGGAAGGTCGAGGCTTCTCCCATAGGAAAAGTTTATCCCTCCTTGAAGGAAAGTCTTTAAGTTCTTTCTTTGCAAACCCATGATGAAGGAAACACATTCTGTTAGGGGTCCTTGTTGAGAATGTGATTTAAAAAAAAAATTGAAAATATTTTCAAGAAAAGATTCATTGGCTATAAATTATGAAAATAAAAGTTAATATGATATCCCCCCTTACGATGGTGTGTATTGAACACAAAGGCACATGACATCCTAAGGAGAGACAAGCAAGCATGAAAAAGTGATGTTGTGACCCACAGGACATAGCAAGATATCACCATGGTGATGTTGTTGTACAAAAAAGGGACAACACATGAATACCATAACACCACAACTCAAACAAAGAAGAGAGAAAGATAACCATAATTACAAAAAGAGACAATAACATCACAAACAAAGGGCACAGGGGTCATCTAATATTTCAGGGTCAGAACTACTCACATATATGTATAAGTATAGTAATAGTATATTTAATGAATTATCATCAACCCCCTACTATATCAAACCATATCAATAATGCACAAGAAGAAAAAATTAAAAAAAAATAAAATTGGGTCAACATGGAAGGGAAGCCTAAATGCCCCCAACACTTTGCATCATCCCCAATTTTCCAAAAATAAATACACATAATAGAGGTAGAATGATGCCACAAATAGAGGAAGTTTTACAACACATGATTACTCCTGTATCCAAGCACCTAGAAGGGTGACAAGGGTCATCCATGAACACATAATGAACACATAGGAAAACACATCACAACAAACACACACCTAATCTAAAGGTAAAGAAGAGGCACCCCCCTAACACTCATTGACCAAGAGATCGTCTACTTCATAATCTAGATCATTATACGAGGAAGGAGGATGGGCCTGTAGTGGTGGATTGTTAATAGAGGAACCTTTCAATCCTCCCGCAACAAGAGCCAAGGAAGGAGACTCTTCAGGGTCTCCTCCACTCAGTTCCTGTGGAGCAAAGGTCAATGATTTTGCAAAGATTTCTGACAGGGTCTGAACCTCATCTAAAGAGTTAAACATGCACTTCATAGGAGTTCCATGTGTTACCTCAACAAGTGAGGGAGGCGGTGCCCAAGATTCATTGCTAGGCTCACCGAGTGACTTGGGAGCAGTCATGAACTCAGGGGATGTCATAACTTGCTTCATCACAAGGATGGCACATGCTAGCACAAGACCACCCTCTGAAGAAGGTGGAATCCTCTTACGCCCGCCACTGTTGGAAGGTCCAACCTCCACCTTTTGTTTCATTAGAGGATGTGAGATCCCCACAAATGAGACATGAAACACAGAGGAGGAGAAGGAGAAAACCATGACAAAAACCACCCAAGTGTTCAACATATCCATGGGTTTAGGGAATGGCGGGATGTTCAAAAGGGACATCAAGAGAGGGGGCTCAATTGAAGGAGAAATAAACACCTTCACCTTTCTAGGGTCAAAAGTATTTATGCTCACAATAGGTTCCAAAAGCAACATTGAAGCTGATTGAACTGAGGCAAAGGAGATAGGAGAGGAGGACACAACAATAGGCCTTGAAACAGGGGCGGTCAACTCCCCTTCCTTCCTCTACAAAGTGGCCTGATCAACCACTACAACCTTTTTCCATTGCTTGTGTTCACGCACAAGGCAATTTTTGTAACTCTAGGAGCTAGAGGCCAGGAGCTAAGATGGGATAGAGGGCTCCTACTCGGCCATCAGAGTGTCCATCATAATCATTTCTGGTAGAGGGAGTGACTCATGGATGGGAGTAGGGGGGAGAGACTGAGAGGAGGTTGGAATAGTAGCAAGGGGAGTTGGCTCTAGTGCCTCATCGATGGGCCTCTTCCCATTCACTTCCTTGGGAGTAGGAGCAGTAGGAGGCCGTGGAGGCCGAGACACAAATTTCCCATGGGGACCCTTCCTTCTACCATATAGGTAGGGCCAGGGTTGAGGAGGCATAGTTGGAAGGTCCGATATCTGAATCTTAATTTTACGCCAAGTAAACACCATCAGACTTCTCATGCGAAATCCAGGACTGGTCATCCAAAACTCCTCTTCAGTGAGGGGGCAAAAGCAACACCCCAAGAATGGACAGACTTCTCCTTTCCCTTTCGAGAGGAGGAGAAAACTTGTTGCTGCACTATTGTAGGAGTCACTTTTGGTTGTCCCTTGCCCCCACTTTTTTACTTTATGTAGTTTCGGTAAAGTAGGACTATTCTATGGGAAGTGGACTGATTGGTGCGGGCCAAAAATGGTCCAATGAATAACCCCCATGGGACACCAATGGTTGATATCCAATGTCATGCACAACATGCATAGTACCTTCTTGGGAGAACCTTAAAAATTTGTGAATAACGAAATAAATTTCATTCATAAAAGCTAGCCATGGGATGACCAACTTCGCTCTGAATAGATCAGATTCTCAAATAGCATCAAAGGTTGTAGCCACAACCCTAGGTCCAACTAGGAAGGAAAGAGTTATAGAGCCATATGAATTAAGAGAGAGGTTTTCATGCGTACATATGGTATAATTTGTTTCTTCATATTCCTCCCTCTACAATTAATTTAACCATAAAATATCCTCTGTAATAACATTCACTCGGCTTGCGGGGTCAACTAGGACTCTTGTCACAATGTTTCCATTAAGGCAAGCTGGAATGTATAGGGGAGAGGGCTTGTTATTCAAGGGAAAGTCCTATGAGGTGAATGCCACATCTGGTGAGCCAGTCGTAGGTTGTAGGGGAGGAGTAACCAAGACCATGTTAACATATGTCAAGGATTAAGGAGAAGCATCGAAGGGGTCAATGATCAAGTTTGCAAAATGAGACTAAAATGGGTCCATGTAAATCTACAACTCGCTATTGGAATTCACTACTAATTTATTCACATTTTGTTTCATCCAATCAAGATGAATGGTATTGTCATCGATGTGATCATGTATCTCATGAAACAAGTTCATATAATGCTCAGTATCATGCCTATTAACTCGATGGTACTAACAAAAAGAATTCAAATCATACCAATTAGGATAAGGTTCCTTAAGAGGTCGAGGGTTTTCCAAATTTATGATCTTATCCTTCAACAAATTTTGTAAGATGGAAGAATAAGATTTTTTCAACTTTGTAAATTTCTTGTTATGTCTAAGGCTGTGATCATTAGTCATGGTGACTACAATCGCAACAACTTTACCTTTTCTTGATCTAGACACAATAGACTATCCTTTTGAATGGGAGCACGAGGAAGGTCCCTCAAACTAAACTACCATTTTTTGATACTCTCGCAATGCAACACACAGATACGTAAAGGAAGGGTATTTCATCAAGGAAAAATTATCTTGCTAAGCTCACTATAGGTTGCCTATGAACACCTTCTGCACATCAGATTTGGGTAGTGGGTACGAGATCTGTGAAAGTGCTTAGTATCGCACTATGAAATTAGTTATCTTCTCGTTATCTCCCTGCTTACATTGGAAAAGATCTGAGAAGATCATCTTTAGACCGATGTTAGCTTGGAACTGATGGAGAAACTGATTAACGAGCTAATCAAACGAGAATATAGAATTATCAGACAAGGAATAGTACCAATCAAGTGTTGTGTCCTTGAGAGATCAAGGAAAGAGTTTTTCCATCAAAGCATCAAGATGAAATAAATTCGTACACATGGTGTTGAAGGATGACACATTTGTTTGGAAATCCCCTTTGCCACTATACTTTTCAAACTTAGGAATCTCCATTCCTTTCCAGAAGGTATTACTCAAGATTGCTACCAATAATGGGCTATGTTGGAAGAAAGGTTGAAAAATAGGCTGGGTGGAGGCCTGGGAAAGGCTCGCCAATTGGTTTTGCATTTGACCCATGTTCTAAAGGATAGCATTCAAGACAGGGTCAAAGGGATAGTGGAACCTCTAGAAACACCTCCAGAGCCGCTGTCGTGACTGAACTAGAGCCACCAACACTGGTAGGACCTCCACTAGAGCCACCTCTACTACCAAAACCACCACGATGGCCTCCACCTGAGCCACCTCTACCAGTGCCACCTCCACTACCAAAGCCACCACCACGCATTCCACTAGAGCCTCCACTGCCAAGGGTAGTAGGAGGGGTGAAGATGAAACCAATGGGTATTCTACTAGCCTTGATAGTGTTAGGCCTTTGAGCAGCAGAGGAGACACTGATTGAGGGGCTTGTTTCATCCATGCATATAGATGTGGTAAGCATTAAAATTCCTATTTGTCTCTCATGAGCATCGAGCAATTCCCCTCAGGTGGTACTCGATATAGACTTATATGAAGAGATATATGCTTAAGTTAGATCGATAAGACCACGTAAGAACTCTATGCCCATATGATATTTACCTAGCATATGCCTCACCTCACTAGCAAGTCTAGTGGCTCTCGCCATGTTCGATTCTTTTTGCAAATGGTTCACAAGGTCCAACAATGTATTGTCCAATGCCAAAAGGTTTTCCACAGGGATATCCATAGGCTCATCCTTGTCCATAAACAAAGCCGCAAGGGTTGCTAGAGGGATAGGAGTGTGAGTGGTCTCATCTATGAAACCCATCTCATCAATAAATCTTGTAGGCAAACCAGTGGTAAAGTTGGTAGCCAAACTAGTGGAAAAACTGGAGGTGAAACTAGAAGTGACCTTCATCTTTTCCATCGGTAGGTGTAGCACACTTCTTATAACAATGTATACATAAGTTGTGGACTAGGTTGTGATGCTCGTAAACCTTCACAACACTCAGGTTTTCAATAGTTACCAAGTGTAAAGAAAAATTCTCAACATAATCGAATGGTAATTCATTGTTCATGTCGAGTTCACCAAAAATGTAAGGTAGGGGGACTAACCACACCAAGACTCCAAGTCACAGAGAGCTGAGAGCGGAGGGCTGCCCTATCTTACCTCAAGCTCATGGGTGTTTAAGACAAGAATAGAGAATGAAAATCACTCTCAAGTGCTACTATCATTCTACATATCTAAAAATTTAAATGGGGCTAAATGAGCTAGTTTCTAGAGTTCAAATTGCACCTCAGACAACTCTCTGTCTGAGGATGGTAGTGTGGGTCTGGGATGACAACACGACATGATGGCATCTCTTTGGCACGTTAGCATTTGTATGACCATAAAATGTAAATTACAGTATAGAAAGTAGAAAAGCCTACTAATTTTCTAGCTGAGTAACTTTAATGAAACAAACATAATGATGAAATGAGAGAAATAATAGTATAAATGGAAAGGAACTTAGATGAAAGTGAGGGTGGCGAATATCAACTCACTAAAGATCCAGTTCACCAGCGAGCTCCACACACACATTCACCTACACACAAGCAAGAGGGAAAAATTTTGGGCTATATAGGGGTTTGCCTCAGTCAAACCCCTACTTTGGTGTTTACACCTCCACGAACAGCCAGGAAAGCCATGAAGTAGAAAATACGATAAAGGAAAGAAGAAAGGAAACTATCGAACACTACAAAAGATGAAATTCTACTCTATCAAACCACAAAAGGAAAAATAGAGTGAATCAATACCACCTCCACCCAAAGGCACTCAAGGCCAATGAAGGGAGAATGTAAGGCAATGAGCTTGGAAAAGTCAACATGGCCACAACAGTGACGAAGGGAGGTCTCTCAAGACTCCAAACTTGTAGCTTCTATGGTAGCACCATATGTACAAGGATGAAATTGATGGAGTAACTAGCTTGCTTGTTGTAATTATTAATGGAATTGTGTGGAAAATGCTTGAGAGATCAAGAATGTTGAAGAAATTGCTAAAGACATTGTAGAAGAGCTTGGAAGAATGAATGAATGAACAAGATAGCCATTTCAAGATAAAAATGGGAGAGAAGGAGCTATTTTTGGGTCGGTTGTTCAACATAGACGAATTAATCTTCATGCCCAATGGAGAACATATAATCCCTGCGGACACCAGACACATGAATATGTCAGGAATGGTAGTGCATTGTGCAAACATTTGTCCATCATGCTTGCATACCCAACAAATATCCCCCCACCAACACACAAGAGTAATTCCAAGTGGATGGATGGTAGGTGGGTGATGTGGAATTTCATCTTTGGGTTTGATTTTTTAAGGTGAGGGTATGCAAAAGGGGAATTTACACAAGTAAAAATTTTCTCCTATACAACAGCGATCCAAGAATAGCATGAAGAAGGTTCAAAAAATAGAATATTCCTCTTGGATGAAATCTTAGAAAATATTGAGGGAGTTGAGATGGATTCCCAGGCCTCTCAAATTGTCAACCAGGCTAAGCAAGGTAGGATATGAAGGTTTCACATGGAAGATTGTCTTCTTATGTTTACTCAGAACTATGTGTATATACCAAAGTGGAAATATTTAAGAAGAGATATGATTTGAGAGTGTCACAAAAAAATGTATATTTGGACATTTTTACACTCATTTGAGTATCCCTTATGAATTTTGGCTTTATTTTGCCTAGATTTAATGTTTTAATGTGGTCAACACATTCACATTAGGTCTTGGACCCTTGTGAATAATTAAGAATTAAAGGATGTCTTGTAAAAGTGTTGTGAAGTGTTGTAACCCACTTTCACATTTTTCTAGGACCCTTTCATTATAATTCACCTAAATAACCTCTTTTTATCACTTACCAAGTCTTATTTGAAAGTGTTATAACAAACTCTCATGCTTTTCTAGGCTTATCATCACTAATTCAACCCTTTCTTATGTTTAAATGACCCCTTAATGCACTTTCCGACCCTACTTAAGTGCATTTTTTAGAATAATCCCATTAAATATCATTAAATACACTTTAATAACTGACACCCAATAAAATTTCCCTAGTGGGACCAAGTCACCACCTAGGGCAACTTAGTCCCATTGGGCACAACAATAAAAATTATTTTAAATTTCTAGTAGGATATTATTCTCTTAACCTTAAGGTCGACTTGTGATGTGTTATTTTCAGGAAATTTTGTAAAATCAAGTATAAATAAAGGGCTTTCCTCTCATTTTCAGCCCCATTAGTCTAATATATTCATTCACACATTAGCATACATTCACTCATAATTCTCAAGCATTCTAAGCATTATCAAGTCTTCATTGGAGAATCTACTTGCATATCTTCATATTTCTACATCAAGGGTTTGGTCTTGTATAGAAAGGTGATAAAAAGGTGTTGTCAACTCATCAAATTCATTCAAGTCAATAAATCCTTAAGTGAAGCTTGGAGATCCTTTTCAACCTGATTTTTGCAGATTCAGAATTGGACACTTGTCAAGAAGAGAAGTGTAGATTGAGAGCTATAGATTCCTGTCTAAGAATTCTCAAAAGATGAAGGTGGACTAAGTCACCATCAACGGAAAATTAGTCACACTTCCTGACTTGAAAAGTGATTTCTATATTTCTGGATACCCATTTGGCTGAAACCTGTTCCAACAGAATCTCCCTGAAACAGGACTAAGTCGCCCAGCTTGGCATAAGTGTCCTAGTAAATTATGTAGGATTCCAAAGCCTCTCTGCATCGCATTCTAGTTTCCAGGTGTACCTCTCCAGTTTTATTCATTTTTGTTATTATTTGTTTGCATTCTTAGGTCATTTTTGCATATCATAATGTGTTTTCAAACTTGCATTTCTTAGGTTTTGCATTAATAATTCATTCCCTTTTTTAGTTATTTGCATTTAGAGAATTACATTTAGGCATATTTCAATCATATTAGCATTAGTCTTTAGTGAACCCACAAGTTTTTATGGGATACCTTTCTCCTTTTAGGTTGAAAACCCTAGAAGTGTAAGAGAGAATCCCCTAAAAAAATTTGTGGTTAAGAGAGTGCCATGACACTATGTGGGTAGGGCACCATGGCTAGAGGAGAATCATTTCTTTGTTGGAGAGAGGATTTTATTGGCCCAAACTAAAAGAAGACTTTGAGGACTATGTGAAAACCTGTCTTATTTGTCAACAGAATAAAAGTGTAAGCCAAATACCAAGATTGTTGCAGTCCCTACCTGTCCCAGTGCATCCTTGGGAAAGTATCAGTATGGATTTTATAACATAGTTACCTGAGGTGAACGATTTATCTGGTATTATGGTCATTGTGGACCAATTCTCCAAGTATGGCACTTTTTTTGTGTGTAAGAAACACTACAAAGTGGAGGATGTTACAAATTACTTCTTTAGGTATGTTGTAAAGTATTGGGGTGTTCCTTTAAGTATCATCTCAGATAGAGTTTCTAGGTTTACTAGAAAATTCCAGGAAAAGCTCTTAAAATTAATAGGAACCAAGATTATCGTGTCCACAAGTTATCATCCGTAGACAGATGACCAAACTAAAAGGATAAATATGGTTTTGGAAGATGATCCAAGGCATTTTATCAATGCAAACCAAAAGAACTAGCCAACATTGTTGGGTGTGGCACAATTCAGTTATAATTTGCAAAAGTCTGGATTGAGTTAGTTTTCACCATTTCAACTAGCTACAAGATAGTAACCCCTGACCCCTCATATGGTGTTGCATGACTGTCACAGTGTAGGTAGCCTTGATGTGAGTTAATACTTGTAGGAATAGAACGAGAGAGTGGATCTAGCTAGATACCACTTGACTAAGGTAGGAGATTGAATGAAAAGGGATGTAGATTTTCACAGGCGAGTTGTATAGTTCCAGGTTAGAGATAAGGTTCTGCTTTGAATGGATCCTAACCAGTTCAAACCCTAGAAGGGTATGAATGCTTCTTTAATCTAGATTTATGATGGGAATTTTGAGGTGTCAACATAGGTTGGGAAGGTTTCTTATCGGTTGAGGCTACCTTCACACCTAAAGGTGGAACTGATCTTCCATGTCAGTCAAATAAGACCACATCATGCAAACGAGGAGGATATCCGTAGAAACATTCCTACTCATAGACCAACAAATGTTATTGATCATCCTGATCATGTAGTTGATGAGATCATTGCTATGTGGGAGTGAGGATTTGGAAAGCACAAGTTTCAGGAATTCCTAGTGATTTGGAAGGAAAAACCCAAGCAGGAAGCCACTAGGGAGTGTGGTGAGTCTTTATGGTAGAGTGAGGAGAAGGTTGATGAGTTCCTTGATAGGAACTCCAACCCTCCATCCAAGTAGTTTAGTTTGAAGCTCTCCCGCACGGTCATGGAGGTATGTGCTGGTGTTGAGGGCATCCCCTAATTAGAGTGGGGGATAATGTTTTTTGTTGGAGGCATCCTAATCCAAGATGGTAACCCAATTGCTCTTGAGTCAAGAAAGTTGAATGAGAGGGAAAAATATTATCTGATGCATGAAAAATAAATGATTGGTATCATACACTATTTGAGAGTATGACAACACTATCTAATTGGAGTTCCATTTACAATTAAGACAAATAACATAAGTTCAACCTATTTCAAGTTGCAAGAGAATTTAATGCAAAATCAAGCAAGGTGGCAAGAATTCTTAGTGGATTCAACCTTGATTTGGTATATAACCTTGGTAAGAAAAATGTTGTATTGGATACTTTGAGTCAAAAGGACCAGTTAGTAGTGATCCAAGAACAATATGAAGAAGGTTCAAAAATCTTAATAGTCCTCTCAAATGAAATATTAGGAAAGATTAATGAGGGAGTCAAGATAAATTCTCATGCCTTTCAAATTGTCAACTAGGTTAAGCAAGGTAGGACATGGAGGTTTCATATGGAATATGGTCTTCAATTACGCCTCACACAATTATAATTAGACCCTTAAAACATTTATTCCAATATTAAGCCATAGCAAATGAAATTCAAAGCAACACCAAAGATGGAAAAATGCTTTCTCTATATTATTCACAATACCCAACAAAGTGAATAACAAATAAAAACCATGTAGAGAGGCTTATTTTAGTCTTATCCAACAATTACTAAGAGTTACTACTCTAAACAATTATCTATAGGTGTCCATGGGGAAAAAGGAGATTGCTCTCAAAATTCAAAAGAATTCCTCATGTGGCATAAGTTCCAAAAACTTGTTTAGCTATTAAGATTCCTATAAACAATCGGCCATGAAAACTTTAAAAGCTTGGATTACTCCATAAAGGCTATCCTAAAAGTGCTCTAAATATTATATAACTGTAAGGATTATTTCTTACCAAGGTCCTACACTAGTAGCTAGAACCGCACCCAAAAATTCCAACTCTTACCCTGCAATTTCAAAACTTAGAACAAAAAGTTTTTGTTTTATTAATGGTGAATCCATCAAATAACTTCACATATTATTAGAGATTCCCATTTGAAATACTTCAAGAACCAACAATGAAATCCGCATTATCAAATAGTATACTCTAGAAATCAGGGCGTCCAATAGGACATATTGGAAATCAACTTCATCCAATGAAAAAACAACACAACACCTAGGCCAGGATAAGTTCCACAAAGTTCAAAACTATGTCAAGAGACATTTTTGGAAATATCTTCTATCAAAAAGAGTTCTGATAACTTTCATTACCACCCTAGGTTCTTTGACTTGTGCACCAAGACCTATCATAGCACTTACCAACTCATCAACTCTCTGCATGTAGGTTGCAATTGTTTCATCTTCATACATTCACAAGGTCTCAAATTGTGCCTACAAATTCTACAAATTTTCTTGTTTAACCTTGTCATCTTCTTCATAAATACTCTCAAGCTTATCCCAAAATTCTTTAGCAGTCTTAAGGTTCATAACCTTAATCAATTTAGAATTTGAAAGACTGTTCATCAAAATAAATCTTTCCTTAGCATTTACCTCATGTGCCATCACTTGTACTTGGACCATTCGTTGATGTAGTATATTGATTCTTTATTTCCTTTTCAATTTCAAATCCATGAGCTACCAAATATCCTTCCATCTTTGTCTTCCAAAATGTATAGTATATTCCATCAAATTTAGGGCAATCAATCTGTTTCACCATCCCGTATCTACATCAAGCAATTAAGCTCTTCTCCAAGGAACCTCGCTCTAATACCAATTTTTGAATGAAAAAGATAACTGAGATGAGGGTGAATCATTTGTATCAAATTAAAACATCAAAACCCTCAACAGTAATCAGATCCATATGTATTCATTAAACCCTTATTCTATTAAAGAGATTAATCATGAAATGCAGATAACAGAAACTGAAATAACAACACCATACACAAGAGCACCAGATTTACGTGGAAAACCCAATGAGGTAAAAACATTGATGAGGATTAGCTCATAATATAAGTAATTGTAAAACTGGTACAAGGGCTCACTACCAAAATAGGACACACTATCCAATGCAAGAAGGAATCCACCACAAATTCTCCAAAACTTTTGTAACCTTGCATGAGAGATTTCAGACACCTTCAACTCATTTCCTTCAGGAATCCAAGACTTGAAATTCACACTACTCTACTCAAATTCGCATGACACACATCACTTGCATCGATCTCACATCAATCTTGTTTCTATCTTGTATCTCATAACAACATCGCTCTTATTTATATCAACCTCAACCTTGAAAACCTTCTCCAAGGTCAGCAACTATCTGTTACATTTAAAATTTCAAATTAGGTTAGCACTTAAACATTCCTATGGTGGCTTAGGAATGAAGGTGACCCATATAAATCCTAACACACCTCAACATGCTTTCATAAACTTTACATGTAGTGTTAACACAAGGTTGGCCAATACCCATGCTAAACACCATAAAAAATTAAGTACATGCTTCCTTAAATCAATCTGAAACTTCCAGACAACAAAATTTACTTGAACACAATCTAGAATAATCCTCAAACCACCTGATATCTAACAAAGAATCCATCCAAACTCTCATCATAGAAATACTTCAACCCAAAATATTTGGTTAACCCTATTTGTACACTAATACATGAAGCACACATTGTACTATACCAAATCAAGTGAAACCTTGAATTCTAAAAGATAAAAACATTATAAGAAACTTCCTTGATTTGCACAACTTGAAGCCAAACTATGGAGAAACATAGGGAAAATATATTTCTCCTAAACCATAGAAAACAACACTAAAATACCTATTCTCACACTGGTGAATATATCTCACTTTGCACAGCAATCCAAAAACCCAAATTCTAAATATAATAACTACTAAAAACCTTGAACAACATATTAGATCCACACAAGAATAACATCAACACAAAAGAAATGTGGAGCACATCCTAGAGCACATTTTGAACACTTGCACAACACTATTATATTTGTTTATCAAATTTTCTGAAAAACACTTAGAAACCAAGTACTAGAGACATCATCTCAACTCATTACTTTATTCCAACACATCTCCAAACACTACAACATAAAGATAGCTCCATGTACTCACAACATTTCCTCAATATCTCAACTATACAACAACCACATTTCCTCTTTTTTAAAATTTTCTCAATATCCTCAGAATCTTCATCATGCAACAAACTTCCTCAACACATAGTTGACATTAATGACAACACCAACTTGTAGACATGTCATTAAAATCAATGAAAACACCTTCATACATGCAACATATCTTTTGTTGTTTTATTTTCAAGATTATTTTTGGCATTATCTCCAACATCCTTATAACTCCCCACATTGTAGTTAAGGAATCAACTATCTCTTGTTTTGGGACATATACTTGTTGCAAGGGTGCATTTGGTAAATGCATATTTTTCCTAGGTTGATACTTCCCTATAGATATATTGACTGTTATTTTTGTATTGCAATCCTTTTTCTTTCCTTTATTTGGCTGTGTACCTGGTGTTAGGATTAAGTTTCCATATACCTTGTAAATAATATGTCATATTGCATGGTTCCAACATCCTTGGAAAGTGTTCCTAGGCGCTTAGGGTGAATTGAAAAATATTTTATAATATCAATTCTCGCTATTGTTTTTAATATAGTCATAAGGGATGATGGGTTCCACTAGCAGTGGTAAAGGTGACTTGTGGATATAAATATTTAATATTTTTTCCCATGTGATGCCTAGAATGAAATGACAAATGAGTGACTATTGGTATTCTCCAAGTGGGTCTTTGGAAAGAGGCAATAGGTGTCTCTTGGTATTCCATATTTTATTGCATTTACTGTAATGCTTATCTTCCAAGTTTGGGTGCCCAAGTTGGAGGGAAAATATTAAAGATAAAACCAGAATCCTCTCACATTTCAAGAGGTATTCCAAGAGTTGGGGACGTTTGGAATGAAGTGTCATCTTTGGGTGTCATTTTTGGTGCATTATATTAATTTTCAAGTCTATAAAATCAGCTTCTTGGATGTAGAAACTATGAGTAACATTTGAATGTAGAGTTTCTTTGTAGGAACAAGGATAGGTTGAGGCATAAGGAGTTTGTTCACAAGTACACAAGTGATGCCATGTTGGAGGAAAAGAGGATAATGGAAGTATTTGTATTTTAATCTCATTTGTTTGAAGATAATGCATACTTGGCCTCTCTTCTTGGTGGAGTTTTTTCCCATAAGGGTTTCTACACATAAATCATAACTTATGTGCTGCTCTTATGTTTTTGATTTTTTCCTCTTTGTTGCTATCTTATGGTGATGTTATTATTTATTTATTGTTGTTATAAGTTTACATAAGGTGGTGTTATTAAGGATGTTATGTCGGTCGATTTTTAGCACTATAAAGAAGATGAATCTAATTGTGGTAATTCAATATTAAGAAAACTTAAATTTAGATTTGTATTTATTTTTATATTTTCATATTTTAGTAGTACAAGCCTTGTATCTCATCCATTGAATTCATATTTGTATAGAGATTGAATTTTCCAATAATGGTTATTAGAACCTATTATTTATCATCATGTAGCACATCTGGAGCAGCTACACGTTCAACTTTGTCTTTGGAACCTACTTTCATGTTCGTTCATTGGAAATCACTTGGAAATTTTACAAAAATAGCTTTGAAGAGAACTTTGATATCTAAAAATTAGATGGATTTTCTCTATTGTACCTCTACCTCATCCATTCCTTGAGCTTCTCAAAATATTTGTTTGGTATCTCATAATAAACACAATAGTTTTCATAATCACTTTGGAAAAAATTCTCACCCTCATAGGCATCCAATTGATAAATGTTGGCATCACCATAATACTAGGGTGTACCTTCATTCTCTTGGAATTATTTCTCTTCATCAAGTGCAACTGCAACAACACACTCGAATTGATCATGATGCAAGAAACATGTCACACAAAAATGAATATTTTTGAAGATTTGTGTAATCCTTTCTCAAGGGATCAAAAGTGTGTTTCTCATGGAACCCTTGGTTTGATTTTCTTGGTGTTATTTGTTTGTCATTACCTCTAGGTCTCGTAGACTAATCATAATTTTAGATCTTGTCATGCAACCTTTGACCCTCATTAAAGTGTGTAGGAGTACAATTAGAAGGCATACCATTTTCATTCTTTACAACCTTGTATGAGTAAAATTTGGGTCCACTCTTTCTCCATATTTTAATTGGAACACTCTCATAAACTCGTCCCATGAGTCTATGTTGCTATCTAGAAGACTCACATACCACTCCTTTGCACTTTATTCTAGTGACCGCACAAAGAGTTTCATCATGATATTATCATTTTTTATCTCATATTCATCAATAATGGCAATGAAATGTCTAAAGTGGTTCTTATCAATGATCACATTGTTACCTTGGAATTTTTGCATTTTCCCTCTAATCTCAACTAGAATGGGATTAGGATAATTGTGAATTCGAAATAATTCCATTTGTTTATACCTTTCCAATTCTAATGGAAATCTCACTAGAGAAAATCTTTGAGCTTGTCTTCTAAGGTTGGCCCCAATATTTTGTCCTACATTTTTTTTTTGAAGGATTTGGTGATGTGGTTGTAAATTATACACCTACTAATTTGGAACATCTTTTGTAACATGGGTCAATGAGTTTCAATCAAAACTACATAGTTGAATCCTGATAGCAATATCATAATCTTTTGTAGCATTTTGTGGCAAAACAAAATTTTGTTGATGGGAAACATTTTCTAGGGTCTGTGAAGTAAGATTTTGATTTTGATTCAATTGTAGGTCTTGTTCTAGTGCAATTTGTATCTCTATTTCATGTTGCCTTTCTTTGAGATGATAAATAAGATCTATTCATTGATGTAACTCTCTTTCTCTACACTCATTCTCTAGTTGAATATTTAGGTTAGAATCTCATAATGGGGTTTCTACTTTTGGCTCAATATTCTAAGGAGTATCATGTCTACCTTCCTTTTTATTTCTCAAAGGTTGAACCATAGGATTTCATGGAGATGGAATCAAAGGTGTACTCATATTGTAATGGAGGGGATTAGCTACCCTTAAGACATGAAAGTCTCATGGAGCAAATAGCCCTCAATTACCTCAAGGATCAAAGCTCAAGTGATAAGATAAATAATAAAGAGTATTTGCACAATTTAATTGAATAAAATCTAAACTACTAAGGATAAGAATGATAAAATCACTTATTTGCAAAAGCTAATGATAAAATCAAAATCTCTAGTATATAGAAATGGAAAGTGCATAAAACATAGATTTTATCCTCAGGAAGATTAAGCCTCGACCACGAACTAAAACAAGTTGTGATGATGCTTATGTCCTATGTTGTCATCTCTAGTAAAACAAAGAATAAAATCCTTGAATTTGAAAAATCCAGCTTATCAAATCCATACATATGCACACAAACAAAGAGGGAAAAATGTTGGTGGTTGTTTTGGGGCTTTCCTCAGTCAATCTCTTGTTTTGGTTTTTCCACCTCCACAAACAAATAGATAGATAGAGATAGACAAATATGTATTAAATGTAAAGACATGTGATAGAAAAACCCTACAAAGGAGGAAAACCCTTATCATGAATATAATAGACGTGTAATAGAAACCAACCTCAATGGGAAGAGAACCATTATTATGAACAAAGTATACGAGAACAAGGTATACCAACATCCTATGGCTCCCCTCTTGGCTTGATAGACATGAAAATCTTGCATGTAATAGAGTCTTGAATGTTTCTTGAGGAATAAATTTGATAGAGCTTCACTAGGAAGAATGAGAGAGCAAGAAGTGACAAGAATGAGGAAGAATAAATAATGAGAGTGAAAAATGGAGTTTTTGTGAGGCTTATGGGTAGGAGGAGTCGTTACATCCATTTTTTCCACAATGACACGTGTCATAGGCAAAGGATGTAGAATATTCTCATTTGAATCTCAGAACATTCAGTGACACTAATGCATCCAAGAACATTCATGCATTGTGCAAGTGTCCTACTCAAAACTTTACAAGAATGAGATATTCAGGTTGTTAGTGCTTCTTCATTGTTGCCTATGAAGTTGGAATCATGAAATTCCAACTTAAATATTTTTTTCATAAATACAATGGGCTAGATGTGCAAGTATGAAATTGTAATAGGGTACAATTTTACAAAATTATATTTTTCCCTCACTTTAGTGAGCTGAATTTTTAAGAAAAAATAGCTGCACCAAAGTAATTAAGAAGACATAAACACTAAATTTTAAATTTTGACAATTTTATTGATTTTTATGAAAAATGATATTTAAGATGCCACAAAGGTTGATCAGGTAGATATTAATGATGCCCCCTGTGTTCGAGCTTAGTGAGAAACTATAGTTCCTTACATGAATTTTTGTTTTGAAAAACTTAAAGTCATATCAATTTCAAAATTAGAAGAAGATACCATAGCCAGAAGAATGCTTAGGAAAATATTTGGTGAATTGGAAGAAAAATATGATGAAGAAGTGAGCATATGCCCCCTCCTATTTTCCCCCAATCAATTGGGTGAAAATAGGAAGTTGAGAAAGGGCCATTTCATCATGAAAAATAGGAAAAAATGGGTGTATATATGCTTTGCACGAAAGCTCATTTTCACTTCCAGATATCTAGGATCAAAAATTTCTCACCAATGTGTAGAGGGTGACTAATTAGATGAATTCAATAAAGTTTTATCCTTAAATTGTCATTATCAGTCATTTTTTAGCATAGAAAGGTCACGAGTAGTGTAGATATCTAGACGATGTGGAGGAATCCAAAAAAATCTCTAGCATCTTGCACGATGATGTATGTCATCCGCGCTTGAGTCCAAGCTACATGCTAGCATTGACTAAATGTGCCTCAAATTATAGTGGGCTACGAAGACGTCTACATGGCGCACTATAGTCTCAAAGGTAGAGAGAAATTGTTTGATGATGTAGAGTAGAGATGTAGAATAGGAATGAATTTCCTTGACATGGTATTTTATGTTTTAACAAGAGTTGACCAAGATTTAAGAGCACAGAGGTAGGGAAATTTTGACACTACTAAAAATTACAGCTATGAGATTGGTGTCAACGACTACAAATTACCATAGCAGGTCAAGCTATGGTAGGTCTACACCATTCCAGAGATCTATTTCATGTGATTATGTCGATGGCACTTATGGAGAGGTGGTACATAATCACCTCCATATTTCATCTCCCCATAGGAGAGAAGATAGTGACCCTAGAGAATTTCTATCACATCCATCACCTAGCCATCCATGGAGAGTGGGTGGCCTACAAGGAGGGTCAGATGGTCCAAGATGCATAAGAAGCATATCAATATGACCTTGGTCGCATGATCACAAAGAACACAATAGGCCATATTTACATGTGGTGGCTTGAGCAAGGTCATGTGGTGATGTTGATGGTATGCCATGCGATAGTCATGATGGTGGCATTGTGCATCACTATAGATGGGTGAGGCTTGCACCTCCCTACATGTCTCATCCACTACATCTGAGAGATGGAGAAGTGAAGGACCATATTTTCTTTGGGTCAGAGCATGTTGACCCATCTATACCACAACCTTGGGTATTATGTGCATTATGAGTACCAAAACATCACCACCTGTACGCTTCTTTAGGTGTGGGTGTTTGATAATATTCGATGTACACATTCAATCAGGTATTTGAGGACCTAGCACATGGTTTTCCTCAAACACAAGCACATGTGTACCCATTGATATGTGACTGGCAGTACAACAATTTATTATTTTGGTGATAGATATTGGATGTTTTGTGAAGGGAGGATATTAGGTGGCATCCATATAGGTAATGGAGGCTTTTTCATCTGAAAGGAGGTAGTTGTAGAGGATGCAACGAGATCGACTCTTGGTCGGGTGGTCAAATCATATTATTATACCATACTACTAGCACTAAGTTTCCCAACAATTTTGGTAGGTGCAGGCTATCCCTCTGGTGGCTCTAATGTACATATGGTCCCACAAGAGCGTAATAAGAGTATGATATTGTCCACGTCTGACTATCATATACATCACACTCAATGGTGATGACAGTTTAGAGGAGGACCAACACTAGGACTTGGGCATCAATGACGTTGGCATAGCAATTGGCTTTGCCAACTGGTGGATGAAAATACGTACCACCCCTATTTTCCCAATAGGTTCCCCTATGTGTGATGCTAGTGCACAAAGGTTCAAGGGCAAGGCACCAAGGAGCAGTGATGAGGAGGATGAGGTGGCAATAGATAGAGTAGAGGAGTGGCTGAGATGACAATGACAAGTGGCATCATCTATACACATTCCAACTATCTTAGTGGCACCACTTGCCATCCATCTAATCACACCTCCTTCTACAATGGTTGCAAGGTCGAGCATTACTTCTAGTAGTGGTGCTCCACCTCTAGACCTAGACTAGTAGGTTAGGGACCTAGGTACGAGTATGGTACATGCTATTTCATTTTATACTTTCTCATATATATAATATATATGTGTGTGTATACACTAATGATATGATACTAACATCATCCATTGTCTTTGTGGTTGTAGTGTTCACACAGAAGTGGCTTGATTTCTTCAGATAATGTATCTTAGAGGCATTCCCATCCATCCATCTATATCTAAGGGTTCGTCCTAGATGTATACAGGGCACCCACAACAGGGCATCATATCCAAATCTATGAGCTTGTAGTCTGTCTAAGGATGAATTACAAGGAGACCCAAGTGGATGAGGTTCACCATATCATCGAGCTTACCACAATGATCAAGTGGCTAGATTAGAGGGGTGTAGATATCCTCACTATTTTCACTAAGAGAGACGAGGCTAGGATGTAAGCTAAGTGTTGAGTAGGAACGTGACACTCTACAAAGCTGAATCAATGACCTTAGGAGGCAATTGAAGTTATGAGGGTAGCACCCACTAATCTTCAGCATCCTTAGGTGCAACAACTAAGAGATGAGATGTGAGGAGCCCAAGAGTGGGAGATGTTGCTATGAGAGTAGGTCATAGAGTTACAAGGTTAGATACAAGGACTACGTTCGTAGAGCATGTCCTTTTCATGGTCTCACCACTCTCACTCAATCACGTCCATCTAGCATCCTCCTCCATCACCTCTAGTGCTAGAGGGATCTTGGAGTAATGCACCCAAGGGCTAGAGACCCATTTTTGTTGTACTATATCATTAGTGTATATCATTTTTGGATGTATAGATTCATATACAAATATATAGACACCACATTTTGTGATAGTGGTGTGATACATGTACATGAAATTTTTGATATATATATGAGATTTTGGACAACCACTATGTGTTCTTTATGTGTACGCTTCTTTAGCTATGATTTTGTGATGGATGTATGTTCATGGACGTATGTGTATTTTAGATACTATCATGATTTAATAAACACATATTGGATGTATGTTTAATTAAATACAACGATGATCTAATATGGGATAAAAGAATTAATCAAATACAATGCATGGATACATAACATAGAAATAAAACACATGTATATATAATTCCTAATTAAAGAAATTAACTACATACACATATTTACATCATAACAAAAATTAAAAAGATAATTTGTTAATGATGAAATGTCATAGCACAATAGGCTACAATCCTCAAAAAAGGGGATGAGCATCATGCCCATGCCACATAGACCTTATGCATAGTATTGACAAAGATGCATTGCATTGACCAGTTCTTTTAGAGGGGTACCATCCATAGATGACAATCCATATGCACCAAAACCATACGTAGAGGTGATTATGTAAGGACCTAACAAATTAGGGTTGAATTTCCCCTTTTGATCAGGTGGCACATTTACATTTCTTTGGTTCTCATAAAGAATGAGATCATCTACCTTCAAAGTAAGAGAAAGAACACCTTGATTGTATTGTTTAGAAATATATTTTTGATAATCTTGAAGGTGATTGAGGATCTACAATCAAAGCACATTGAGCAACTCAAGTTGGTTTATATGTTCAACATGGTATGTGTCATCATCAATTAATCCTTTAAGGGAAACCCACAAAGATAGAATTTCCAAATTTGAAGGCATAATAACCTCAACATTGTACATGAGGTTATGTAGGGTTGTACCGGTAGCAATATGAATACTCATGCGATAGGCCCAAAAGGAGTATGCCAATTAAGTATGCTATTCTTTACCATGGTTTTTTATCATTTTCTGAAGAATTAGCAAAAGAGTTTTGTTAGATGTTTCTATTTGGCCATTAGATTGAGGATAGTAAGGTGTAGAAAATCAATGTTGAATATGGATTTTTTCTAATAATTTTTTTACCTCTTTGTTCTTAAATGAATTGCCATTTTCAAAAACAAGGGTAGAAGGAAATCCAAAGCAAGCAATGATATTGTTCAAAAGAAAGTTATAGATTGCTTCAGTGTTCATGGATTAGATTGGGATAGCTTCAACCCATTTCATAAAGTAATCGGTAGCTATTATGATAAAGGTATGTCCCTTAGAAGAAGGAGGTGATATTTTTTTGATACTATCCAACCCTCATTTTGCAAATGGAAAAGGAGAGGATCAATTTTGAATCTCTTGTGTGAGAGCTCAGATGAGATTATCTTGTTGTTTAAAGTGAGGACATTTCTTAACAAAGACAAAGAAATATTGCTCCATTGTTTTCCAATTATATCCCATATGAATTAATTTACGCACTAATGATTTACCACCAAAATTTCCACCCCCAAAGCATGAATGAGCTTATTGAAGGGAAAGGGGTATTTAAGCCTTAGTGAGACAGTGAAGAAGAAGACCATTATAAGACTTTCAATAGAGAATATTAGATAAGATAATATATCGAGATAAAATATTTCATAACCAAGTGAGTGTTTTTATTCACATCATTGGGAAATTCTTTTAAGGAAGATAAGGTGGTAGAACAACTTCCTACACTAATCTTGAGAGGAGGATAATGCAAAAATTTATAAATCTTTAACAATTATAGAAATTTAAACAAAAATAAACATAAATATCATGCATACCATAACACAGTCATTTATGTGGGGAAAATCCTTTTGGGGGAAAAACCCCACACTCCAAAATCTACCTAATATATTATTCAGAAATCATAAAGATTACAATATACTTGTAGAGAAATATTCTCACAAGAGTATCACCAACTAGAGGTCCACGACCGCTATCAGACTCTCAAAATACATCACAATACATAGTCATAATACAACACCCTCATAAAATAGGTTTTCCTTCTAGGGAAAGTCAAGGTAGTAAAATATCAGTTGTCAGATCTAAGACCTAACAATGAATAGTCCAAATTTACAATACCTTATGTATCAACAGTACCTTATATAATTGTAAGGTTGAGACACATCTTCTCAACAAGTTTCTAGTCTTCAGATAATTATAGACGTGATAATACCATTCCCCTAAGTCTACATGAGCACACACTAGACTATCAAGTTCAAGTTGATCTAAGACAGTGAGAGAGCAGAGAATCTAAACCACAAAGTGGTACTCATCTACACAATTCTCTGAGAGTACAGGGGAGGTTATGCTCACCATTACATATGCATGACTATTTTTTCTCCTAGGAACACTTTCTATGGTAAAGGAAGAGAATTGATCAAGCACGGATAAAGCCAAATCTTGATACTGAGATAGCTTTCTCTACTTAGCTTGATACTTTCTCATAATTTGATTTACGATAAGCTCGAAATCACCATGAATGTGAATATGTTTAATGTTCAATGCCATTGTGACATGTAAGCTAGCAATAAGGGATTTGTACTTAGTGATGTTATTAGTACAATCAAATTCTAATAAAAAAGATAGTGGAACTGGCTTCCCTTCAGGTGATTCAAACTACAACTGCCCCAGAGCCAGTTAGATAACTCGATCCATCAAAGTACATTTCCCACATAAGTTCATGGTCTAATGCAAATAATTTTTCATCTAAAAATAAATCTAAGTTAGGAAAACATTGAGGTGAGGGAACTTTCGCCAATTGATCAACGGCAACAACTTGTCCTTTGATTTCTTTTTGAGTTACAAACTTGATGTTGAACTTAGAGAGAAACATCACCCATTTCACTAACCTTCCATAAAGATTGGCTCTAATAAATAAATGTTTAAGAAGATCACATTTTACAATCACATGAGTTTCTATGTGGAAAATATAATGTCATAACTTCTGCATTACGAAAATGAGAGTGAGACATTTCTTCATGGAAAAATATCAAGTTTCATAATCAACTAGAATACGGCTAATGTAGTAGATAGCTCTTTCTTTACCATCAACATCATGTTGAGCTAACAAGCCTGCTAAAGCATGAGGTGATGCAAAGAAAAAGTAAAAAGGGTCTATCCTACATAACCAACATTAAGATATGAGGATTGACCAAGTAGCTCTTGATAGATTCAAAATCATTTTCACATTCATCATCCCATAAAAAATAGGCATCTTTCTTCAATGAACCTATGAAGGGAAGAGTACAATCAACCAATTGAGATACGAATCTTTGAATCACCTGAATCTTCCCTTTTAGACTATGTAATTGAGAGATATTCTTAGAGGGAGGCATGTTAACAATTACATCAATCTTATTCGTGTCAAATTTAATTCCATGATGAGAGACAATAAATCCTAAAAAAAAATTGACATCCATGAAAAATATGCACTTAAGAGGATTTAGTCTCATCTTATAGAGTCGAAGTCTTTCAAAGATAAGACGAATATTTTCAACGTGATCTTGGTGAGTTACAAACAACCAAGATTTCATCAATGTAATCTTCTAGGATCTTGTGAATGAAATCATGAAAGATGAGATGCATTTCCTTTTGGTAAGTTGCTCCAACATTCTTTAATCCAAATGACATGACCACTTAGCAAAAAGTAACCCAATGCGTAGTGAAGGAAATTTTATATTGATCTTCTGGGTTAATAAGAATCTAATTATAGACTAAGAATTCATCCATAAAGGATAACAAGGCATGGCCTACAATTGATTCTATAATCATATCAATATTATGAAATGAAAAAACATCCTTAAGAGAAGCCTTATTTAGATCACAAAAATTTATACAAATGTGAATATGGCTATCAAGTTTGCTAATGAAAACTATATTTTATATCCAAGGTGAATAGTCAATAGGACATATAAAACCAAATTTTAAAATATTTCTATCTCATTCTTGACTAATAATGCAACCTTGGAATTCATTTTACGAATATTTTGTTTAACAAGCTTGGCATTGGGACATAGAACGATATTATGAACTACCACATATTCATCAATACTAGGCATTTCCTCATATAACCAAGCAAAGATATCAGGATGATAATGCAATAAATCAGTATGTTGTTTAGATTATTTCAAAGAAAGATACTTTCCAATCTTAATTACTTTCTCAAGAGATTTAGGATCCATGAAAACATCAGAATTATCTCCCTTGAGGAGAGTACTACTGTCTTCAAGATGAGGTATAGAAGTAGTTTCATCCACATTAGATAAATAAGTTTTCTCATCAGAACTCATAATGGATTTTCCAAACTATGCATGTTCATTCAAGCAATATGGGAATCGTCGTTTATGGTGATAAGAAGGTAAATTAGAGTAGGCACTTAAAAATTCTTCTAGTGCATCATTTGAAGAGAAAACATCTAGAGGAACTTCCTTAGATTTTAATTTACTTTCAATATATTTAGGATAAATCAATTTAAGAGAAGGAGATTTGATGGAGATCATGTTGGCATTCAACTATGGTTTAGCCTTAGAATTCATGGGGTGGTATCCAAGTCCAATCTTAAATTCACATGGATTAGACTCTAAGGGTACTTTAATACCTTGTTCATTATTCCCACAACCTTTACCTCCATAACAAAATTTAGAAAAGATATTGAAACCTAGACCATATTGTGTTTGTAATTTCTAAAAATAAGGGAGATTAGTGTAAAGAGTGTAATCTATGGTGTAAGTATCACACTTCTTTATAGAAACATAAGCATCATTCTTATTGGTAGTATAACCACCATTCTCCTTAGTAGAAGTGTGATCATCCTTCTTCCTTCTCAACAGAAGGAAAATCATCTTTCTTAGTAGAAGGGGATGAGATTTTCAAAAGATCTAGGGGGATAGGATCTTCTTTTTACTCCCCGATGTAGGATTTGGAAAATTTCAAGCTCCCCAATTTTCACCAAGAAATGTATTCAATTCAGAAGAATAAGAGGTAGAGGGAAAAGACTTAGGACTTTTTCCTTTGGGAGGATCTTCCTTAGGGACATCTATCTCAAGAGTATCCTTTGCAACAAGTACTATTGGAGTAGACATCAACACATCAGAATATAATAAAGGAATAAGAGTTTTAATAGGTGAAACCAAGGTTTGGACAACAATTTCCATCTCACACAAGTGTATAGCATCAGGGTCAACCTTGATTGTGATCACCTCATTATTAGCAACAAATTTAACAAAATGATGCAAGTTAGAAGTAACTAATCCCAAAGCATGAATCTGTGGTCTTCCCAAGAGAAGAATGTATCATAAAGGTCTGGGCATAACATATACCAGGGTGGGTGTAGTAATAGGTCCCAACCTTAAAGGAAAGATTACCATGCCTAAGGCTTGTTGACCAACAGTATCAAATCCACGAATATATAAAGAAGAAGAAACAAGGGAAGTTGAATCCACCTTAATTTTAGGTAGAAAATTAATGCTACATACATTGAGTGTCAAACTAATGTCAATGAGAGTACGTCTAATGCCAATGTTATTAATGTAAACTATTATCATTAGAGGATCTTCTTTCTTATCTACTTTTGGAGGCGGGAGTTCATGCAAATGAAACATAATATTCGATGAATCCACACAAATATTATCTATCAACACATTAACATCCATTGACCTCACAAAAGAAGGAAAGAGGATCTTTTTCAAGGCTTCCTAAAGCAAGCTTTGGTAAATCATAGTAGTTTGAAGAAAATCCCAAAGTAAGATCTTGACAGAAGTAAAGTGAAGTTGCTCGACAAGATCATACTCACTTGGTGGCTTAGCTGTAGGTTTAGGTGCTTGGGGAAGACTTGGTTGAGAAGGTGGTAAATAAGTATTTTGATTAAGATTTTGTTGATCCCTTTTAGTATTATAGTTATGGGTTTCCACTCTATAAGAGGGAGCCTTATATTGTATAAATCTTGTGTAAAGGTTCAACGTGTCATTTTCAACAGGGATCCCACAAGTAGAATGAATTCATTTAGGATATGGGCTAGCTAGAGTCACATAAATGACTAGTCTCTTAGATTGTTGAGGTATGGTGGAGGCTACAACTACATTTATGAACTCTTCAACTTGTGAAGAAGAAGGTTGTGATAAAGAAGTTCATTTAACAAATTTTTGAGTAGGAGATGCTTCTAAGAAATCATCTAGAGCATCATCCAACATATCAAAATATTGTTTACAAAAAGAATTATCAAAAGCATTGAAACTTTGAAGAAAAAGATCTAACATGATTTCATTCACGTCAAGTTCATCAAAATGTAGAGGGGAGTGGCTACCCTTAATACATGGAAGTCTCAAGAAGAAAATAGACCTCAATTACCTTAGGGATCAAAGATCGAGTGACAACATAAAGAATAAAGATTATTTTCACAATTTAATTGAATAAAAGATAAACTACTAAAGACAAGAATGATAAAATCACTTAATTATAGAACTTAATGACAAAATAAAAACCTCTAGTATACAGAAATTGAAAGTGCATAAAACATTGATTTTACCCTCAAGAGGATTAAGTCTCAACCATGAATGATAGCACATTGTGGGGATGTTTGTGCCTTGCATTGTCATATCTAGTAAAACAAATAATAAAATCCTTGAATCTGAAATGTCCAAATTGTCAAATCCATGTATCTACACACAAAAAGAGAGGGAAAAATGTTGGGGGTTGTTTCGGGGCTTGCCTCAGTAAAATTTTTGTTTTGGTATTTCCTCCTCCACAAACAAACTAATAGATAGTGATAGATAAAAATACATGAAATGTAAATGCGTGTGATAGAAACAAACCCTGCAAAGGAGGAGAATCCTTATCATGAATATAATGTATGTGTAATGGAAACAAACCTCACAAGGAGGAGAACCCCTATTATCAATAAAGTTGATGAGATCAATTAAATAATATCAAATAGACAAGATAGCATTACCAATAGCCTGTGGCTCCCCTCTTGGCTTGAGAAACATGATAATCTTACATGCAAGAGAGCCTTGACTGTTGCTTAATGAACAAATTCAGTAGAGCTTTGCTATGAAGAATGAGAGAGTGAGAAGAAGTGAAAATATTGTGTTAGAATGAAGAATGAGAGTAAAAATGGAGTTTTTTCAAGTTGCATGGATTGGAGGAGCCATTACATCCATGTTTCTACCACAATGACACATGCCATAGGCAAAGGACATGAAATATTTTCATTTGAATCTTAGAAATTATGATGATGCTAGTGTGTCGCAAGGACGAATATGCATCACACAAGTGTCCTATGCAAAAATTTGAAAGAATGATGCATTCAGGTTGTTGGTGCTTCATCATTATTGCTTATGAAGTTGGAATCATGAAATTCCAACATAAATTTATGACACTACAAATATAATTTATATATTTTGTACCAAGATATTTTTCCTTTCCATACCTACCATAATCACATCTAAAAGATAGCTTCTATTATTTTTTACCATATTATCAAGTAAATCATCTAATGTATATTGATCATAATCTCTAGAAGTAGATCTTCTATCTAAAGCACCTACTTGTTCAATATTTTTTAAATTATACAAAGGGTACTTACCTATATTTTTTATCTTTTGCTATTCTTGTCTCCTTCTTCCATCAAAAGAAGAAAAATAAAACATATCTTGATCTTTTGAGTGTTGATACTTTCCATTCCTTTATCTTTTGAAATAAACTCATTGATTTTCCTTGATAGAGTTGTCATTCCTTAAAGGAGAGAATAATCATAATCAACAAAATTTTGATTTCACAAACCAAAGACCAATACTTTCCTTTTTGCACCATGGTCACTAAGTTACTTGGGTCTTCAAGGTCTTCAAGTTGATTATTGATTCAAAGTATCCCCTGTAGTGGCACCAATTTTTTTTGTGATCTAAGTTGTAGACCCCAAATCCCTAAGGTCTAATAATCTCCCAAGTGTTAGGGGTTTTAAACCTAGGAAGATCATCACAAACTTGTCTTTAGGTTGGGAAACTTAGGACTAATTATTGAGGTGGATAAGACCTCCTTCGCTTTTGGATCTACAATACCAAGGGTTTTTCCTTGAGGTATTTAATGCATTATTGAAAATATGATTAAACACTACCTTACTACAAACTATGCCCATTGCATAGTGTATCCCAATATAGGTGTCACAATATACCTTTTTGCTAGTTCAAGGATACAAGGCTTAGCACCTTATTAACAAATAATATATCATATGTTTACCAATGAGTGTGCTTTATGATAACCCCTATTATCTATTGCAAACATTTAAACATGACAAAAGAACACAAAAACTAAGGATATTAAAAGATGTTTTAATTTGATTAATTTTTTGTGTTAAGGAAGGTGGGGAGAGAAAACTAGTAGTAGACCAGTTTCTTAATCCATTTTGGAAATAGATTCTCTTGTTTTAATCAAATATGTAACAATAAAAAATAAAGTTAATACATTAATCAATACACCACATAAGACTAAATCTTCTCAAATACATAAGAAAACTAGGCTTTACTCATTCATTCAAGAAAATTGTATATGGTTGTAGAATATCTACTTAGTAAGCCATGAATATTCCCATACAATTCCTTTTATTACATTGAGAAGATACCTTGCAAAGGATTTACAAGAATTTTATAGACATTTGATTGAAAAACTAAACATGTATCCATAAATAAATAGCATACATTTGGAGACACATAGCTAAAGCTGATTTTGTACTTCAATCTTCAATGTTTACAACATGTTGTTACAAGCTTGAGATAAACCCAGATGATTACAATACAAAAAATGCTACACCCAAAGTTGGAGTTCTACAAAAATAGTGGTTTCTTGTGTCAATTATCTCTTTTGGTGGATATGCATTCCTTTCTCCTCTTCAAATTGTTATCCTTTCTTAAAAAATGGAAACCAAGGGAGATATACCCATGACAAGAAGGTCTACAAAATGTTTGAAATTTGTGCCACATAGGAAACCCTAACCATGACCTCCTCTAATGCACAACTAACAAATGTCACCTATAAATATAATTTGATTGATAGAAAACATGGGAGAACATTCGTTTGACCCATGACATATATTTATATTGATGATCCATGGGGTTGATCATAATAAACAAGATAAATCTCCCACAAAATCTATCGAAGCCATGTCCTAGAGGCGTTACATGAAAAAAAAAAAATCTAGGTAATAAATGAGACATTAGTACCACTCTTTTTCCTTGAATACACACCAAATAGCATTTAAATTCTCTCACAAAGAACCATGAAAAAAGTGTGTAGTTGTAGTAGTGGACGCACATTTATGGTGTTGCAAAAGAGGTAAGTGCAAAAGATGGCATGTTTTAGGGTTTACTATAACTTTCCTATGCCATTTAATTCTCAAAATTAGTCACTCACTACATTTTTTGGGGGATCAAGGTTTACACACGTTGTTTTCCTAAATAATAAAACATAAAAAATATTTGTAACCCCACCACATGCTACTCTTAGGCAAGTGTCGAGCCTTGAGCATGGTATATACTTTATGCTACTTGTTTCCTTGCCTTATTTACTTCTATCATCAGAGCTCATGAGGGGAGTAGCAACATATCAAAGGTTCTTGATTCTGATGGAACCTCTAACCACCTTCTTGACTTAACCACATTTTGGATTTTGAATTTGGTGATCAACTAAAGTGGAAGGAAGGAGGGCTCCAAATATAATTATTAAAATACAATGAACAATTAAAGTATCTCTAATTATTTATCACCAATGAGAAATAAAAGGTAAAAATGTAGATCAGTAGAGCGAAAACAACACACCATTCAAGACACAAGCCAACATCTCTTCCATCCAAATACATATGGCTCATTGAAATCTAATCACACCTTTTCTCCCACAAGTCAAAGCACTACAATAGGCTCCTAGACTCATACTTGAAGCAATGTGATGTGGTCAAACATCATGTCCTTCCTATAGGTCACTAGGTTTGTATCTTTGTATATGTGTGCTAATATGTACACCCCCATGCAAACCATCACCCTCACTCTACCATCTCTACCACATAAAATTTATGAATCCAATGTGGAAGGATTTCTCACTCTTTTCAAGTAGCAATATATCGCTAACAAGAGATAACATAACAAGAGGAAAAGATAGCACCATCCCCCTACACGCATCTAAAGTGTGACATAATCCCCCTCATTGGGATTTTTGTCCTCCCAAATAGTCTTTGTAATGTTGCATTTCTCTTCATCAACAATGTGTATACAAAAATGGGTACTACTGGGTACTTGTAACATCCTCCAAGCATCCTCAAACATCACCATCATCTCCCTAGTCAAAAGATGGCATGTGCTCATCTTAGCCATGTGTGCAAAAATAATTTGCATCCATGCCACATACTCTAAACTCGTCTCATGTAAGTTAACTCTCTTTGCATGAATCAATTGGTTCATCAATATCAACACCCCAAATGAATCTCATGTCTCCAATGACTCCAGCCACTCCTACAAAACCTTCCATAACACTTTTAAATCTTAGGGGAACCACTAAACTATCCCTGTGCATGCATTTTATCCCTTTCATGAACCCATTTCCCTTCCAAGCATAATCGTAGCTTTACTTAACACAATTATTGAGGCATCTACGCAATTGCCCTTTTATCCCACCATGTACATTGGGCAACCACTACATTATATTATGTAGCCACCTCAACCTTTTCCCAAACATCAATTCTATCAAATGAGATGATTACATAATCACTTCAGTTTACAATGTGACATAGATTTTAGGAACTCAAAATGCTAGCTCTCTTCTGAGGGTTTTCCACCTAGAAAGAGAGAGATTAGGGCTCCTAAAATGCTTATGTACATTCAAATTAGGATGTGTGCAATGTGATATGATGTAAATGAACAAAAATAAATGCAATTGAGTAATTGAAATGGTCTAAAATGAATGTTAAAGTGCAATTTAAGCTATGTTTGAAAACACATTGTGGTATGCAAACAACTATGAAAGATAAAAAAAATTGAAAGAAATATGTAGAACAAAAGGTACAGGGTCAAATATGAGTGCACCTAGATGTTGTATGAGCTTTCTGGAGTGTCTGGGATGCTGATGAAATTTTACGATTTTTCACAGTGGTACTCATTCGCCAAGGGTGGTGAATCAGTCCTACTATTAAAAATGTGTCGGGAACTGATTTCTGACAATCGGGAGTTGATTTCTAACCAAATGAAGATTTTTAGATTTCAAGTGGGACTCATTCGCCACCCTTGGCGAATGAGTCCCACCTAGGACCCAAAACCATGTGTCGAGAATAATGTTGTGTTAAATGTTGTTTGTTGGGATAAGACCCAAAAATACACTTAATATAAGCATATGAGGGCATAAAGAGACAAAATAAAGCATGAGAAGGGTGTAAATAGTGAAAATATGCCTAGAAAAGCTTGAAATCTTGTTACAAGACTTTACAACACTTCAAAATAGGACTTGTTAATGAATGAAAAGGTGGTTTTTAGGTGAATTGAATTAAATAGAGTCTAGAAGAATGTAGAAATTTCTTACAACACTTCACAACACCTTCACAAGATGACTTTCTTTGATTTTTAGCATTGAAATAAGCATGTTCAAGCCAAGATGCATCATAAAATTAAAGTAACATAGTTCCAACACTATGAAACAAGACCTAAAAGACCATGAAAATGACAAGGGTCCATCTTTCAATGACATATTTAGCCCCCACTTTAGTGAGAGAAACTTGCTTCCTCACACTAAAGTAGCCATGAACATTGACAAGAGGGTTTGAATGTACTTACATCAGCAAGATGAAATACAACAAAAAAGAGGGATGATCAAGCTCCCAAGATGAAGATCCCATGACAAATTGAACATAAGAACAAAGGAACACACAAGTGTTGAGAGGAATTGAGTGAAGCTTCAATCATCAATCCAACTAGTTGTGAAAAGAGATCTAGGCTAATTGTTTGAAAAAGAAATAATGTGTACTCACTCTAGGGCCATAGAACTAGTTGTCCATGGGGTGAGAAAGCCCAAAAAGTAAGATACATACACTATTTGGTATGCACTCACAAACAAACACAAAATTGGCTATAGGGAAAAGTCATGCCGCTAGTTGGGCTTCCCACTCAACCATGCCAAAGCTATACCTGTTTGATAACTTTAACAAGGTGCCACAAAGCCAAAGAAAATGAAAATGTTAGTTTAAGTTTCATAAAATAAGAAAAATAGGATGGCACCATAGGCATGCAAGTTGTTTATGCAAGGTGGCCAAACAAATAAGAGAACTCCACAAGTATGCAAGGTGGCCAAATAAGAATGTTATGTGTAAAAATCTTATGTGTAATATGTTCAAATGAGTCTTGTTTAGTTTATACAAGGTCAGTCACTTAGGGAACATTGTGTCTAATGTCTCCAAGAGAGGACCAATCAAAGAATAGTATATTCGTAACTTAGGGGATGCAATGCGTCGCATAAAACCACCAAGAGGAATGAAATATGTTGAGATAGATCACACTTATGAAGGACATCACACCTAATGTCATCCATAAAGTGACAAATGCATCACATAAACAACAAGGCTTCGCTAATAATGCAAATGAAATAATGGTAATGTATGCCCCCCACTTTAAAGGAATTGCTACACATCATTCTGTGAGAAATTACTTGAAAGTAAAGAAGAGGAAGAAAGCAAGACATGAGAGCTAACTAGAAAATCTCTATGCCAAGTCATATGTTTCAAAGTTAAGATGTGTCATGTCAAGATGGAGGAGAAAAGCAAGGAAAGAAGGGAGTTTCCCCCTAGAAAAGAAAGCACACCAAACACATAAGGGATCTATGGATTTGGGGTTAGTATGTTCGTTGCTAGTGTTTTGATTTAAAGAGCTCATAACTGTCATCATTCCCCAAAGCACATAGAATTGGAAGAATGACACAAACAGAGCGAAAGCAAAGGAAAAATTCCATTTTGATTCAACATGGAAGAGACGTGGTCTCGACACTTTGCATCATCCCCAAAAGGAAAACACAAGTGAAAAGTGAAAAGCCTTTGGGTCAACATGAAGGAGACATTTCGGTCTCAATGCCTTGTGTCATCCCCAAAAGGAAAAACACAAGAAAAGAAAAAGGAAAAAGGAAAAGAAAAAGGGGGGTTTTGATTCAAATAGAAGAATAAAGATACACACAAATAGAAGAATAAAGATACACATAGAAGAAGTTTACAAAGAGAAGAAAACATCAAATACACAATACGGGGGAACACAATACACATAAAAAGAAAGAAGAAAAAGGGTCAAAGAAAAGCTAGGAAAAGGCAAATCACTCATCTAACAAGTCATCTACCTCCCAATCATTTTCAGTGCAATGCGAAGGCGGTTGACTATCCAAAGGAGGAATCACAAGTGTCGAACTAGGGGTTGTACCAGGTTCTTCACTTGGTGGAGAGGATTTATCATTTAAGTTCATTGTAGACAAAAATAAAGAGTTTAAATCATTATTTATTTCTTCATCTATTTTATCAATCGTCTCGTCATCATCAAGATTAATAACAGTGGGAGGACAAAGGGTGATTTCTAAGGATGGATGTATCAAAAGCATTGGTTTTTGAATATGCTCGTTTTGTTGTGATGGGGGTATAGGACTTTTGCGTGGTTGCTTAGGAGAGGGAAGGTGATCATCTATTTCTTTTGTCAAGGGTATAGGTTGATTTTCTTTATAGTCTGTTGGGAAAGCTTGACAAGCAAGGAGACGATGACAAAACCTTTGTTCCCTAGCACCACGGTTCCATTTAATGTGGTTTTGTAATTGTTGAGGTGTAAGAGCATGAGTTGGTATAGGTTTTTCTACTTCTGAAGGGGGAAGAATAGAAGAAACCAAAGAAGAGGGATCAAACACTTTCTCTTTTTCTTTATATACTTGTTTGGTTCAAGGAGGCTAAGTAGGATTTGTGTCAGGTTCCCTTTGTTATTTGAACAATGGTGGGGAAGGGTCTAGAGGGATATGTTTTGAAGTTGTGTTGGTTTTTTGAATGTCTTGCTCAAGTGTAATCATGGTTTCATCTAGGATAAGAGGAGTGGAAGTGGACGGAGATGTATTATGAAGCCATAATTCAACAATTTTTTTATCTTTAAACTTTTGATAAGTGATGTAAAAGAAGTCCTTTAAAGGGGTGATAGGTTCGATGGGTGTAGGCCAAAAGGATTCTAATGAAAAGTTACCTTTGGAAGATAAAGGATTAAATCCACTATGGTGTATGTTGACTACCTCATTGCCATGCAGAAACTTTAAGCACTTGTGAATGACTAATGGGACCACTTTCATTGAGCGAAGCCAAGGAAGGCCTAGCCACAAAAAAAATGGTTGGATTGTGGGATAATAGAAAATGTTACCTCCAAAGTCTTAGGTCCTATGTGTAAAGGTAGTACAATCAATCCAATAGTAGGGCATGCAAAACTATGATGTGTTTTGATCCATGCAATCGATGGATTATAGTTATCTTGATATAGATCATATAATACTAGAAATTCTTCTGTGATCACATTCTCACCACAAGCGGGATCTATTAATATCCCATTAGTAGGTTTATCATAGATTTTGCCAGCTATGTAGAGAGGATCATTAGGAAGCTTTTGTAGTATGTCTTTAGCAGAAAAATTAATATCAATAGATTGAGTGGTTTGGCCCTTGCGAGGGATAATGTCTATCATAGCAACAAGTTTATCCATAGGACAAGCTTGGGGAATAGGAGGAGATGTATCAAGTTTTTCGTTGTGTGTATCAACAGTCATTACGTCAGGCTTGGAAGGTTCGCTAGCCTTGACGAACGAGGTAGTATGCTTAGGAGTAGGGTTGGTGAAGATTTGCAGATTTTGGTTAGGGGGTGCAACAAACTTATTGCCTTGGTCATTAACACCCATAATGGTTAATTCACCTGAATCAATGAGGTCTTGAACTAGATGTTTAAGACACTTGCCATGTTCGGTGTCGTGGCCATTTTGATGATGAAAATTCCAACAAGTGTTAGGCTTGAAGGTAGGAGGTATGGGTTGATTAGGATCAAGTGTTCAATTTTAGGAACCCAAAATGCTAGCTCTCTTCCTAGGGTTTTCCACCTAGAAAGAGAGAGATTAGGGCTCCTAAAATGCTTATGCACATTCAAATTAGGATGTGTGCAATGTGATATGATGTAAATGAACTATAATAAATGCAATTGAATAATTGAAATGGTCTAAAATGAATGTTAAAGTGTAATTTAAGCTATGTTTGAAAACACACTATGATATGAAAACAAGTATGAAAGATGAAGAAATTGAAAGAAATATGTAGAATAGAAGGTACATGGTCAAATCTGAGTGCACCTGGATGTTGTATGAGCTTTCTAGTGTCTGGGATGTTGATGAAATTTTATGATTTTTCACAGTGGGACTCATTCGCCAAGGGTGGCAAATCAATCCTCCTACTGTTGAAAATGTGTCGGGAACTGATTTCCCACAGTCGGGAGTTGATTTCTGAAAAAATGCAGATTTTCAAATTTCAAGTGGGACTCATTTTCCACCCTTGGTGAATGAGTCCCACCTAGCACCCAAAACCAAGTGTTGAGAATAATGTTGTGTTAAATGTTGTTTGTCAGGATAGGACCCAAAAATACACTTAATATAAAAATATGAGGGTATAAAGAGACAAAATGAAGCATGAGAAGGGTGTAAATAGTGAAAATATGCCTAGAAAAGCATGAAATCTTGTTACAAGACTTTACAACACTTCAAAATAGGACTTGTTAATGAATGAAAAGGTGGTTTTTAGGTGAATTACATTAAATAGAGTCTAGAAGAATGTAGAAATGTCTTACAACACTTCACAACACCTTCACAAGACATTGTTCTTTGAGTTTTAGCATTGAAATAAGCATGTTCAAGCCAAGATACATCATAAAATTAAAGCAACATAGTTCCAACGTGCTATGAAACAAGACCTAAAAGACCATGAAAATGACAAGGTCCATTTTTTGACAGTACATACAAAACCACCCCACTTGTTATGGAACTATTGAACTACAACGCAACTACCTCTCATATCAACAGAACCACCCTAACCAATGATGCAATCATCCAAATGCATTTTTATTGCTTGGGAAATTTTGTCTTCAACTAATTTCCCCTATTAATGATGTTTAGAAGCATTAAATGTTAAGTTTTATATTATGTACCTCTAGGCTTGTTCCCGTCAGGTCCTTGTACCTCAACTACTCTGCTCGATACTTTGTAACTAGAACATTTGGCATTTCCTCTTATTTTCTCCCTCACTTTCCTCTCAAATTTACTACTACTTCGGGTACAAATGAATGGTTTTTACCCACGCCGCCACCCCCCCACCCCTAGCCCATTTATTCACCCCCTTTCACTATTTATGCTACTATTCCTTCATCCTAATTTCATTTTTCCTTTGTTCATCCTCATTTTTCCTCTATCAATTTTTTCTCCTATTTTCTTCTTTTGAGAGAATAACCAAGCCCCTTTTTCCCACCTACCCTCTCAAGGAGGCATCACCCTTCTACTTATTTTTCCTTCATCCCTTCCACACCAACACATCTTTTCCACTCCATAATCCTTCTTCTAGAACCTATGTTTTATTTTTGAAATAATGTTATTTTAATGCATTTCAAATAGGGGAAAAATGTAGACAGTGAAAATTGATCAAATTTATCTTGATTTCCCCTCATTTTTTACTTACATATTAATTAAATAATATTCCTTGTACTTATTCCACTATATTTTATCCATCTAAAACCATACCCTAACTTATCCTTAAATCCTAACCATATTTTTCATAATTACTTACCCTACAGGTCTATATCCCTCCTTCCAAAAAATTAAATAAATATTTTTATTTATTTATTTGGCCTTTTTTGGCATTCTCCATAACCCACTCTTAATCCTCCATTATCTTCTAATCTCTTCTTAATTATTTGCACATGGGATAATCAATCATTAAGATTGGATTTGACCAACCCAAATTCCCACAAAATTCACTTGCCATGCCAAATACCTACAAGTGGTACTCAAAGGCATGGTCAAGCTTCTATTCCCCAATTTTTAAAATACCCATGGTACCTTGGAGCATGGGGAAATCCAACTCTTTTTTATAAAATCCAATTTAAAATTCCCCATGTACCCCCAAGGTATGGGTCATGACAAAAACTACATTTTCTAAGATCCTTCTAAGGTACTTGATTGTATCTCACCCAATCCTACCCCTCCACTAATTCCCATGCCAAATCTCACCTCTTGATTTCCCTATAATTTTGGAGCCACCATCCTCAATCAATCCTCTTTTTCCACTTGAACTAATATTAGTGGAGAGAGATGTTGTTATGCATGAGTAGGAGAATGGTGCAAGCCTAAGGCTGGTAAGTTGTGGCTTGCATGTTAGCAAGCTTCCTTGCATATGTTTGGGGGCTCCAATTTGGGGTTTTTTGTGTTGTTTCTCTCTACAGGGGTAGTTTTATTCTATTTTCAGGGGGTTTTTTAAGTGGCTTTTACCCTTTCCTTCTCATTTTGTCTATTGTCCTCTTGCTTTTGGTCTAAGTTAAGGTAGTTTTTCCTTTGTTTTTTCTTGGTATGGATCTAAGGGCGACATCAAGCTCCATGTCCTCTATGGATTTTCATGCATCTTTAGGCATGAAGTATCCATCTCCATCAATGTGGGCTATTGAGAATAATCACTTGTTGAAGGATTCGGGGGTGAGAGGGTTTGCTCCAACTAGAGGCCCTCGCATCCTAAAAATCAATGGATGTTTGGAAAGAATCCAAGAGAGGCATTTCTTGGTTATTCAGTCAGATACAATAGTGGAGGATGTTGAGTATTTTTCAAATCATGCTTTAATCTACAAATTCATGGGAATGTGAGTCTCGCTTCCATTTTTGGAGTCAAGGGCTAGGAAAAATTTGAATCTGGAGGGTGAAATGGAGGTAATGTTGTTGGCCAACAATTATTGTATGGTTGTTTTTAATTGTATGGTAGATCATAATAGGGTTTTTGAAGGAGGACATTATTTTCATAATCAATTTTTTCTTTTTATCAACCCTGATACATGGGTTTCAACCCTTCAGAGGAGCTCTCAAATCTTGTTCCTATGTGGGTGTGCCTTCCTTGGTTTCCTACTGAGTTTTGGTAGAATGACATTTTGCATTCAATAGCCCTATTACTAGGGAAACCAATGGGACCTTCTCAAAAAACATAGGATAGGAAGGTAATGACCTTTGCTCACATGTGTGTTAAAATATATTTGAGTAACCCTCTTCCAGATTCTTTGGAAATTTATGTGGGTTCATTTTCTTGGTTGCAATAGCTTGATTATGAGACTCTTCCCTTTCGTTGCCAGCTATGTCATGAATATGGTAATTTTCAAAGACAATGTCCTAATTCTAGATCTTCAAAGTCTCAACCAACTCAACCTCCTCAAAATCCTCCTAAGGTAGATAAGGGAAAGATTCATATTCCTGGTACTATTGTAGATATTAAGGGTTTTACTCATGTTATGCCTCATAACATAAATCGTGGACAGAAGAGAACTTTTAAGAAGAGGAAGGAAGGGGATACTTTTCATTGCTTCAATGTGTCGGATGACCTTAGTTAGCAAGAGGTGAATCTAAGGATTTTGATTCTAGATCAAGGTGTTTTGGAGGTGGTTCAGGAGGGTAATGCTTTTTTCAATCTTCATAATACTATGGAAGTTGGCTTAATTAAAATGGAAACATATCTTGTTCTAGTTGATTTAGCTGTTCTTGAGGCCCCTGCTTCTATGGAAAATATTGAGGTGGAAAACTCTTTTCCAGTGGAGAGGGTGGTTTCAGATTTAGAAAAAGTTAACAAGGCTTCTCCTTCTTTGGGGCTTCAACAGAAAAATCTTAAGAAGGGAGCTCCTGAGAAGCCCTCCAAGGCTGGGAGAAAGAAAGACTTGGAAAAAAATAAGATGATGGGGGAGACGTTGGTGGTGTTATAATTGGCTATGGAGATAGCATGCCAAGATCTTGAGGCCAAATGGAAAGCACAAGAGAGAATCTGAATATGACAAGAATAAACTGTACTAGATTCTTATCAATTATGATTCAATGTCGTATGATATGTATAATGTAGTAGAAACCCCTTGGTTATATATCCAAGGTAAGATGCAAGATGGCATAATATTATGACAAGTGTCTTAATCATATGACATGAGACAACTTATCGCTACTACCTAGGTTACATGTGAAACGAGTCAAAAGATAAGATAACAAATAATGACAACTAGCACCTTCTAGAAAGATTCGTTCCTAGGACCTAAGTAAACTTAACATGTAAATAAGCCCCCTAGTAATGAATTAACTAGGTACAAGACTTTATTTACACCAACAAGTGGAGTCAAGATCTATTAAGACTCTTGATTCTCACTTTTCCAATCCTCAGAAATGATTATCCTCTAATGGAATATAAGGGGCTTAAACAGTGGCCCTCGACCAAAAAAAAAAAAATGTGACTTGGTAGGAAATCATTCTCCTAATGTTCTTTTCATTCAAGAAACTAAGTTGTTTGTTGATAACATGAGTGGTTTGGTGCCTAACCTATGGGGGTGGGATCAGTTCTAGTGAAATATTGGTTCCCAAGGTAATGTTGAGGGTTTGGCTTGTTTGTGGAATCCACTGAAGATTCTCCCTCTTTGGTGGATGTCTTGTAAGTCCTCTATTTTAGTGGTTACTTCAAGTCTGGAAACTAGAGAAACTATTCTTATTTCCAATATCTATGCTCCTGCTGATTTTCTTGGTAAGTAGTGTATGTGGTCTCACATTTAGTTTATTTAGAGTTATGCTCCTCTTTATCCTTGGATTATTGTTGGTGACTTTAATTCTATTATTGATCTAGAAGAAAACAAGGGAAGAATGTTGAGGTTAGAGCCTTCAACTTTCCTTCTTCGTGATAATATTTATGCCTTGAACCTTGTTGATATTAAGTCTATTAATGGTCGGTTTACTTGGAATAATAGGAGGATTGGGGAGGATTATATTGTTGAGAGGCTCGATAGGTTCCTGATTTCTTGTTTCTAGATTGGTGGACCCTAGTCTATTTGTTTTGAGATTCTGGACTAGAGGGGTTTGAATCATTGGCCTATTAAGTTATCCACCTCTTCATCTCACATTGATCGTTCTCTCTCTTTTAAGTTTCAACTTATGTGGTTGAGGGATCCCTCTCTATAGGATTATGTTGTTGAGTGGTGGCATTTGGGCAAGCCTAATTTTGGCACAGTGATGTATTCTTTTACCAAGTAGCTACAGTTTGTGAAGTACCAGCTCAAAAGGTAGAGTAGGAAGTGTTTTGGCAACATCTTCTATGCTAAGGTTGCTACTTAAGATAATTTGGATGTTACCACCCACAAGATTAGGGAGTTTGGACTTTCAAAGGATTCTCTCAAGGAGGAGGTGAGGGATTCAAATTTTTTGGAGGAGTGGCAGTTGTGTGAGGAGATTTGCTAGAAACAGAAGGCTCAGGTTGAATGGCTTCAAGAGGGGGGTAGAAACATAGCTTTCTTCTTCAACTCAGTGAAGGCTAGGAGACATGGTAATTTGATTCCTTTTCTTGTGAATGATGGTGGTGTGCATTTGACATCTTTGGGAGATATTTCTAGAGAAGCTTTGTAGTGCTTTGCATCCTTGTTTAGGGAGGACTCTCCACATAGGTTGGTGGAAGAAAACCATATTTTGTCTTGCATCCCTTCTCTAGTTTCTATGGAAATGAATGTGCACCTCTTGGGTTGCATTTCCCTAGAGGAATTAGAGGCCATTGTTTTTCATATGAAGAAAGGGAAATCCCCTAGTCCTGATGGCTTCCCAATTGAATTCTTCTAGGAGTTTTGGGACATTATGAACTTGGAATTATTAGAGGTAGTTTGTGAATTTCTTAGAGCAACAAGCAGATGCTGAGGGTTATGAATTCCAATTTTCTTGCTCCCATCCCTAAATGTGATAGGGTGGAATTGGCTGAGTTTGTTTTAGCCCATTGCTCTTTGCAATGTGGTCTATAAAATTATTTCCAAGCTAATTGTAGAGAGGTTGAAAAGGTGGATTTGCAAGCTTATTGCAGAGGAACAGGGAGGATTTGTGGCAGATAGGAAAATCTTGGATGGCATGGTCATTGCCACTGAAACTATTCATTCCATGGAGAGCTCTAAAGAAAAAGAGATGTTCATCAAGTTGGATATGGAAAAGGCTTAAATGATAGAGTTAAGTGGTCTTTTTTGCATAAAATGCTTATTTATTTTGATTTTGTTGAGGAGTGGGTTATGTGGGTTATGAGTTGTGTCACGACCATTTCTTTTTTGGTTTTGATTAATGGGGAACTGTCTTCCTTATTTCAGGCCACCAGAGATCTCTAACAAGGGGATCCTCTTTCCCCTTATTCATTATTTTGGTTGAAGGCTTGGGGAGAGTTATTAAGAGCAATGTGGCATAGGTTCTTATCTAAGGTTGGGTTTGGGGCAATGGTTTACCTTAGTCTCACTTGCAATTTGTTGAAGATACTATTTTGATGGGCATGGCCAAGGTCAAAGAGGCCACTAACTGAGAATCACCATGCACCGCAAATTTTCCAAATTTGCAAGTGTCAATAGAAGCCACATCTAAAATTATTCAATAAAACATATGAACAAAGACCCTATCATAAAAAAAAATCTCTTAATAAATTCTTCTTCACACTTCTAGAGGATAGATATTTACTTTGAAAAAATTAGTATAACTCATTTAGACTAAAGTCACAATTATAGGAGGCCTGCTTTTATTAACTTTTTCACTATCATAGTACCTTCTCATAAATAAAAAATGATAGCACCCTATGTGTTGATTGACATGTAATAAAATTCATCTTAATAGTTAGATGGATGATAAGTTCACATGACATTCACTTGGGTGCAAATATTTCCTCCCCGTTGAAATGATTGAACAATACTCTTTGCAAATGAGTTGTAGAAAAATATTGTATTAATTTTATGTGAAGAAAAACTATAAAAGCCGTAAAATAAATGACATCCATTATACTTTTAATAAGAGTAAAAAATTATTTAACTTTATTGAACACCAAAAATTTCTTTTTTTTTGTAAAGTGAAGTAAGTTGCATAATTAAATAAAACATATGAACAAAGATGCTATCATTATCTTAAAAAAATCTTCTTCACACTTCACAACTATAGCAAGCTTACTTTTATTAAATTTCTCACTATCATAGCACCTTCACATAAACAACAAAAATGATACCACCTCATGTGTCGATTGACTTGTAATAAAATCCATCTTAATAGTTACATGGATAACAAGGACATTACATTTGCTTGGTTACAAATATTTCCTCTCCATTAAAATGATTGAACAATATAATCTCTAAACAAGTCATAGAAAAAGATTGTATTAATTTTGTTGGAAGAAAAACTAGTAAAGCCAAAAAACAAATGGTAGGAACTAGTCCTTATCCAATAGACTTTGAACATGTCTAAAAATTTACATAACTTTAGTGAACATTGCAAATATCTTAGATATTTGTAAAGTGAATTAAGTTGCATAATTACATGGAAGAAACCACAATACATTAATAAAGATGTTATCATTATCTTTAAAAAAATCTCTTCACACTTCTACAAGATAGATATTTACTTAAAAAATTATGTATAACATTTAGTCTAAAGTCACAACTATAGTAGGCTCTCTTTTATTAAATTTTTCACTGTCATTGTACCTTCTCATAAACAAAAAAATTGATAGCACTCTATGTGTCGATTGACTTGTAATAAAATCCATCTTAATAGTTAGAGGGATAATAAGGACACGATATTTGCTTGGGTGAAATTTTTCATCCCTATTAAAATGATTGAATACTATTTTAGATGCAAATGAGTCGTAGAAAAAATTACATTGATTTTATGGGAAAAAAACTAGCAAAACCATAAAACAAATGGTAGGAACTAGTCTTTATCCAACAAATTTTGAACAAGTGTGGAAATTTATGTAACTTTAGTGAACACTACAAATTTCTCATTTTTGTATTTAGTGAAGTAGGTTGCATAATTGCATGGAAGAAATGACAACATCTAAGATGATTCAATAAAACATATTAAAAAATATGCTATCATTATCTAAAATAAAAAATCTTCACACTTTTATAGGATAAATATTTACTTTAAAAAATTATATATAATATTTAGAAGTCACAACTATAGTAGGCCCGCTTTTATTAAAATTTTCACTATTATGTTACCTTCTCATAAACATCAAAAGTGATACCACCCTATGTTTCCATTGAGTAAATGTGGTAAAATCGATCTTAATAGTTAGATGGATGAAAAGGAGACACCATTCGCTTGGGTGCAAATAATTCCTCCCCATTAAAATGACTGAGCAATATTCTCTATGAATGAGTCCTAAAAGAAATTGTATTAATTTAGTGAGAAGAAAAACTAGCAAAGCCATAAAACAAACCGTAATAACTAGTATTTATCCAACAAACTTTGAACAAGTGTGAAAATTTACGCAACTTTAGTGAACACCACAAATTCCTCATTTTTTTGTAAAGTGAAACAAGTTGCATAATTACATGGAAGAAACCACAACATCTAAGATGATTAAATAAAACATATTAATAAAGATGTCATCATTAGCTTATAAAAATCCTCCTCATACTTCTACAAGATAGATATTTACTTAAAACATTTCTATATAACATTTAGACTAAAGTCACAACTATAGCGGTGCCACTTATATTAAATTTTTCACTATCATGACACCTTCTCATAATAGCAAAAATGATACCACCCTAAGTGTCAATTTACTTGTAATAAAATCCAGCTTAATAGTTAGATGGATGTCAAGGACATGACATTTGCTTGGGTGCAAATATTGCCTCCCCATTAAAATGATTGAATAATATTCTATGAGAACAAATTGTAGAAAAAGATTGTATTAATTTTATGGTAAGGAAAATCAAGAAAGCTATAAAACAAATGGTAGGAAATAGTCTTTATCCAATAGACTTTGAACAAGTGTAAATTTTCTTGTAACTTTAATAAACATCACAAATTTCTCAAATATTTATAAAGTAAAACAAGTTATATAATTAACTGAAAGAAATCACAATATCTATGATTAAATAAAACATATTAACAAAAATATTATCATTATCTTAAATAAAGCGTCTATCTTTCACACTCCTATAAAATGGATGATAAGGGCTCAGCATTCATTTGGATGCAAATATTTCCTTCCATTAAAATCATTGAACAATACTCTATGCCAAGTACAAAAACGATTGTATTGATTTTGTGGGAAGAAAAACTAGCAAAGCCATAGTCTTTATCCGGCAGATTACGTTAACCTTAGTGAACACCACACATTTGTAGAAAATCGAATGGAGGAGATTTCTCCCCACTTTCACCAACGCAGAAAAATACAATTATAAATCAGCTTTAGTTGTTTGGAGGAACAGAGAACTGCTAGTGCAAGTTGCTATGAAGATAGTGATGATGTGGATCTTGCTGTTACTGTTATTAGTAGTGATGCCCTGCTCATCTGCATGTTATGTAGATGAAAGAAATTCCTTGTTAGGTTTCAAAAAGGGTCTTAACTTCACTTCCTCTCATTACAAACTGCAATCGTGGAAGGGATTTAACTGTTGTCGATGGAAAGGCCGAGTCACCTGCCACCCAATCACTGCCCACGTCCTTTCCTTAGATCTTAGTCCCTTAATGCCTCGTGGAATCCTTACGACTTCATCATGCCATGGCCATTAATGTTGTGGAGGGAACTTCATGGGGAACTATTCCAACTACAACATCTGGAGCGCTTGAACTTGCGTGAGAATGCCTTCTTCCCTTCTCTTGCCATCCCTTCACAGTTTTACAAGCTCAACAATTTGAGGTATTTAAGCTTGTACGATTCTAACTTTATTGGTCAGATTCCATGAGAGATTGGTAACATGTCCAATTTAATATATCTTGATCTGTGTTCTAACTCATTGAATGGTACCATCTCGAAATCTTTGGGTAAGATGTCAAAGCTCACATATCTTGGTTTGAATTCTAATTCTTTGAGTGGTACAATCCCAATATTTTTGGGTAAGCTGCCAAAGCTCACATATCTTGATCTAAGTTCTAACTCTTTGAGTGACACTATCCCAATATCTTTGGGTAAGTTGTCAAACCTCACATATCTTGATCTGAGTTCTAACTCTTTGAGTGGCACCATCCCAATATCTTTGGGTAAGTTGTCAAACCTCATATATCTTGATTTGAAATGTAACTCTTTGAGTAGCACCATTCCAACATTTTTGGGTAAGTTGTCAAAGCTCGCATATCTTGATTTGGGTTCTAACTCTTTGAGTAGCAACATCCCAACATATTCCGGTAAGCTATAGAAGCTTATATATCTTGATATGTGTTCTAACTCTTTGAGCGACACCATCCTGACATTTTTGGGTAAGTTGTCAAAGCTCACATATCTTGACCTTAGTCGTAACTCTTTGAGTGGTACCATCTCAACGTCTTTGGGTAAGTTGTCAAAGCTTACTAATCTTTACCTAAATTCTAACTCTTTGAATGGTACCATCCCAACATCTTTGTGTAAGTTGTCAAAATTCACATATCCTTACCTAAGTTTTAGCTCTTTGAATGTTACAATCCCAACCTGCTTAGTTAACCTCACCAAACTCATAGGTTTTTTATTAGCTTCAACCAATTGAGCAAAACTTACACACTTTCTTTTTTTGATAAAATCACCAATATTCGAGAATTGTATCTTTCAAGGAATATGTTGACTGTAAAAGTCAACGCCCCTTATATTCCCTAGTTTCAACTTGAAGCCATAGGCTTGGAATCTTGTAATATACAAGGGGATTTTCCAATTTTCATTTCAACTCAATACTCCTTAGGCTTTCTAGGTTTGGCTCAAAACTCACTTAGTGGAAACATTCTTGATTGGTTATGGGATTCTATGCCCCTTTATTTTGTCAACCTCTCTTATAACCAATTTGTAGGTAATTTACCTACCAAGCTGCTTGTATTTGAACATAGTTCTAAATACAATTTGCTTATTAACTTGAGTAATAATAAGTTACAAGGAAATATTCCCCTTTCTCTACAAAATGTGAGCTTCTTGGATCTTTCATAAAATCTATTTGATAGGCGCATACCACATTCTATCTGTGAATCAAGTAATTCGCATGTTTTAGACTTGAATTGTTGATCTTCTGGATTGAAACTATGTTCATTTTTGTCAAATAATAGGCTTAGTGGTAAGATTCCCCAGAGTTTAGACCAATGCTTTGAGTTGTCAATGCTAGGTCTAGAAAAGAATAATTTCAAGGGCACAATTCCAAATATATTTGGGAAGATGACTTCTCTAGAAACATTGAAATTAGGTTTCAATGGGCTAAAAGGGAACATACCATTATCACTTGTAAATTGCAGCTCTTTGGAAATCCTAGATCTAAGGAATAACAATATTCATGGGGGCATTCCTATTTGGATTGAAAGCTTGAAAAGTCTTCTCCTAATACTAAAATCCAACAAGTTTGTTGGAATGGTACCCATAGAATTATCAAACTTACATAATCTTCAAATATTGGATATGTCAAGCAACAAAATTTCAAGCATTATTCCAAATGGATTTAAGAACTTGAGTGCAATGAAAAATCAGACAGAAAACACATAAAATCTTGAATTGAATAGTACAAATATTGGTAGAACTTACATAGACAACATAACCATTAGGAACAAAGAACAAGATATGAAGTATAATAGAATTTTGAGATTAGTAAAATTCCTTGATCTATCAGACAACAATTTATCTACCTTGGGATATTGGATCCCTCAAAGGATTGATAACTCTTAATGTTTCAAAAAATTATTTCAAAGGTAAGATTCCAAAATCCTTAGGAAGCATGGTACAACTACAATCACTTGATCTTTCCAAAAATGAATTGTCTAGGATGCTTCCTATTAAATTGCAATATCTCACATAGAACCACATTGATGTGTCTCATAACAACCTATCAGGAATGATACCACAAGGAGGAAAATTGATGAGATTTGCTTCCTCATCATTTTCCAACAATTCAAATCTATGTGGCCTAAGAATCAATGTGTCATGCTCAAGAATTCATCTTTCTTGTCCCAATGATGAAGAAAAAAAGAAAGAAATTCCAAAGGAAGATATATGGTGGGATGTGGTATTAGGAATGGGCAATGCATTTGGGTTCTTAGTTCTGATTCGGGTGTTGTGTTTTAGCAAATCTTGGAGTAAAAAATGGCTCAGAACTATGGATGGCATGATTGACTATCTTTTTTTAACATTGAGAGAGAAATTGTATAATACAAAATAAGATATTTTATGATCTTGATCATCATCTCCTACACACACCTATACATTCAACATACCATAAATGTCAATTGTCCAAGAGTAAGTTCAATTCACAAATTTTCTTTATTTAATGATATTTCAATTCAGTCACAATTTTTCTTTATTGTAGAATAGCTTAAAACTAGTTTGTACAGATTTGATAAATCTATCTTTATGTCTTATGCCCAGGTTTCGATTGCAAGTGTACAATATCATGTTGGATATTTAGAGCATGTTTTGGCTCTCAATAAATGCAATTTCTTCTTGTTGAAAATAAAGAAGTACACCAATTTCTTATTCTTCACTGTTGAAGGTTGATATGCTTTTAGCGGACAATCATGTACCTGTATACGCCACCCTATTCCCATACCTTCTCTTCCAAAAATAGTTGGTACTAACCTTGTATTGAATAATACTCTTTAAGGCGCAGTGTTTTTGTGCTCTTTTTTATTGTGGTGTTGATTAATAAGAATTACTTATAAATTTTATTTGTTTTAAGACAGGTGAGCCACTTAAAAGTTAAAACTAATGGAGGGGAGATATTGGTTAACAAGGAATTTCTATGGATGTGCATTGTGCACCCATAGATATCATCTTTCCAAAGGGCCAAGGCAATTATAATCAATCATCTAGTTCAAAGTTTCTGAGGGGATCTGATCTATTATGTCTAAATAATGATCTTGGGCAAGAGCATGAGAAAAAGTATGTTATCCTTTCCACTTTCTAGCATCGACCTTACATTTAGTTTAAGACACACAATTAATGTCTCAAATTATTATGAAATTAAACGAGGTTGTCTTTTGGAATAGTCTTCTATTTTCTTTAAAGTGGAAAATATACAAATATAGGGTTAAAAGTCAAATGTGGGGTTTAAAGAAATAAGGAACAAATATCATGCTCTATAGTTTTTTTTCTCATGGACAATTGTAGAATCTTCAATTTGTTCAGAGTATTCTATATTTATTGTGTCTTTGATATGTTGTAGCCATTTTTCTTCTTGTTAGATTCTACACTCTCAGGAAAAAATTTCTTGTATGTCAACTATATGTAAGGAAATTAGAGTAGTGGAAAAAATTTCCTATGCCAATCTTGAGAAGAGATATTATGCAAAAATTTAGAGCTGATCTAACAATTATAGAAAAGCTAGAAACACATTCATAACAGAAAATAAACAGTGAACACAAGATATACGTGGGGAAAACCCGTTCGGGTGAAAAAACCCCACTCCAAAGCCTACTCAATGTATTTTAAATCCAACAACAAGATTGCATACACTTGCAGAGCAAGTCTTTTACAAGAGCATCACCAGTAAACAACTCTGGAAGAATTCTGGCAGCAATTCGACAGCATAACAGTTCCTACAAACTCAACACTCAAACTAATCCTCAAGCCTTCAATTTATAAACCTCCAATAATATAAGAAATCATTTGTGGTTTACAAAACCGTGTGCAAAACCTCTCATGAGGTGTATTGCCCAAAAATGCAAGATTTCGGTCTAAAATTAGGCTCTCACGTCCACAATATTCTCCCTGATTTTTGACCCTCAGAGATGCCATAAAATTTGTCATAATATATCTAAAATTAACCCTTTCATGATATACTATCACATGGGCATCTTTTGACAACTAATACTTCTATTTTCAAAGCACCAACAATGCATAACAGTTGTAGGAAAATCTTAAATGAAAACAAATCAAATCTATAGAAATAGCAAGGTTGAGACACCTCATTTCCAAATTCCAACACTATACACATTTCAGGCAATTCTATGTGGTGTGACAAACTTTTATGGAGCTTGTAAATTGGCGAGTATTGTACAATCTCCTAAGGAAAGGATTCTTGAAAATTAAATAGGCCTTTGTTGAATACTTAGCAGGGGCATGATAGTGCACAACGTCTTGTTTTTCTAGACTTAACATTGTGTGGCTTAGAAAGCAATTTTTGTGGGGCGAGGACAAAATTCATGGCATTTTCAAAATTGATTTGAATGGTAAGAAAGATGCTAATAAGAATGCTTCCACTTTTAATATAAAGCTAAACAATAGGCATATCTACTATTTCAACATTTGAAAGTGTTAGCCCTAATAAAATGTTAATTATTACTTGGTTAGCAATACAAAATTAATAGTAGAAAGTATTGTTGATAGAAAGATTGTTCAGAACAAGAGGAAGGATGAACTGGTGGATTGCCTAAAATGACTTACCTGGACTAGGAAAGTGCAGAGAGCACATGAAAGTTACAAACACAGAAGTCGGAACAATTATTTCACAATGCCAATTTAGAATACAAGTGATAAATGCTTAATTCCCCCAACAATTCTCTGGAGCATGGAATTTCAAATTTTCATTGAAGCAAAGCTATTATAAAAATTGAAAATTGGAAAATATTATTCAGGTCTTTTGCTAAATACTTGGGAGAAGCACGATAATGGACAGTGTTTGGATTTTCTAGACTCAACACCATTTTCATGGCTCAAAAATCAATCTTTGTTGGGAAAGCAGAAGCTTCATGGCATTTTTAGAATTGATGCAAATGTTTAGAAAGATGTTGATAAGAATACTTCCACCTTTGATATCAAGCCTCAAGATGTATAAACGATGAGAATATCTACTATTTCAGGATTTGAAAGTGTCAGTTCGAATAAAATGTTAATTTTTTGCTTGGTGGGCAATACAAAATTAACAGTAGAAATTAGTGTTGATGGTAAGATTGTTTAGAATGAGGAGGATGAACTTGGGGATATTGGATCCATTGCCTTGGGTGACTTACCTGGGCTACTGAACTGCATAGAGCATATGAAAGGAAGAGACACAAATCAATTCTCTCATAGTACCAATTAAGAATTTAGGTGATAAAGGTTTAAAATCCACAAAAATTTCTATGGAGCATGGGATTTTAGATTGTCATTGGACAAAGCTGATTTGATTTCATCAAAATATAGTGGTCACTCATCTCCAGTAATAACAAAGATGCAAGAAGATGAAATGCACAATGGTGTAGTAGGTTCAAGGGAAGATAGATTTGGAGCCAAGCAAAAGAGTAACCCTTACAATGCTGGTGTCATTGGACATGATAATTAGCCATACATTTGGAGTTGTGTCTTGATACACACAAGAACAATGGCTCTAGGAAGGTTCTTGTCCATGGATGATCTGTCCATCCTAACATGAATATACTTACTTATAATCATGGTCAAGGGGTTGTCTAGTCATCCACTTTAGTATGCTTCTGGTCATCTAGGTGGAAATTCCCTTATCCAGCTATAAACTCTAGGCGAGAATCTTCATACGTGAGGAAAGTCCTTGGCCAAGATGCGGAACAGAGATGTACTTCTCAAGTCTGGTACGACTTTTACATTCATCTCAATGTTTGTTTTTTTGGACATGATCAAATTTTTAATGTTGTTATTCTATTACAGCCATGCAATCCTAATTAAATCTTTTTAAATCAACAAGAGTGATGCAAAATATTGTATTAGCCAACTACTCACGCAATTATAGGAGACAATGTCTTGGTTTCAAGAAGGGGTGTGGGTATAACTTCCTCCTTTAGAGTAGTAAGCCCAACTGGCCTTCAATTATCATACTGTATACCAACTCAAATGACACAAATTTTTTATCTAATCACTTGGATTATGGAATGTTTGCTCTAGTGCTAGTTACTGTAGTTCCTAGCATCCTTGAGTGCCTTTATAGGTAGGGGAGCACATAAACTAGTTGAGTGGCTTCATTAACTTTCTCAATTGAAGAAAAATTCTTTCAGACTTTTACATCATTTCAACTCCAGACTCTAGAGTCTTCTATGGGTTGGAAAACTAATTTGTTGGCACTTGTTCAACTGCAAAATCATCCTTGTATTTGATGCAGACACAGGGCACCCAAAACCACTCAAGGTGTCAACTTTCCTTCAAGAGGCATCTAACAAGATTAAAAGGACCTATTAGACCAATCCAAACAACTCCCAAAGTTTGAAAATAAGCCGAAGTAGAATTTCCCACTTTCACCCTTGCAACCCTAGTAGTAGTGCAAACCTGGGTTTAGGCCCTTAACTCCAAAACTTCCCAAAACACTTGAAAAAAAAAGGATGATTCAAACACCCATTACAAATTTACAAAACATATCTTAACCCCCCATATGACTCCTTTGGAACAAATTTGAGAAAACTGACTCTTCTACTGTTTGAGGCCTCCAAATAGGTCAACTTTACAAAGGAACTCACCTTTAAACTTGTCACAAACTCTCCAAAACTCAAAATAGTCTTATAAATACCCTCAAAACACAAGAATCTTCAATTTTAAAGGCACCATATGCATACTAAGTCCTTTTTCTTCAAAACCCTCACTTCTCATCATTCACACTAGGGCTTATTGACTTTCTCATGCCCCGACCACTTTCAAGCCTAAAACCTCTTCAATCCTTCACCAATTTACCTACACAAGCTCAAAACAACATTACCTCATGCTGCCCTCAAGTTTTACATACACTTGCTTTGTAAATCCACCCATTTTCACTCCTTTTCTCACATGGTTCAACTAGGGTTTCAACGTCCTTCTCACATCTAACCACTTCCAACTGCTCAAAATTTTTTGACACATCAAAATACACTTAACAACAGAAGAACAACCAAGTTCCAACTCTCCTTAGTTCAAACTCATCAGATCACCTGCTCTAGCCTTGATTCCAAGGCTTACAACTCAAAATTTTACCAGGGCAACAATGGAACTCGCTCAAACTCTTTTAACACACATATAAGGTTGTTCCTACACCTATTCCTAAGCTATGCATGTCCATTCCTCCTAGATACAGTAGGTACAGGAGAAGGAATGGCCTATTCAATGCATTTTTGAACTCACAACCCCAACACCTTGTTTTAGACCAATCAAGGGAAATCAGACCTTAAAATGCCTTATAATCAATGAAATCTTACAAGAATGGATTCAAAAGGAATCCAACACCATCTTACACAAAATTAAAAACATTTAGAACCCTAACCCTGTTGTACGAACTCGTACACAAGCAGAAATTGCAAAGAAATACAAAAAATAATAGAAAACTAAGTTCTTTTATTGATATTCCTTCTCTAAAAGTGATTCAACAACCTGCTTGAGCCTCTAAGAGGCTTTAAATACATTTTCCAATCTAAAACCAACTCTCCAACACCTATAACTGATCACCAAACTACCAAGACTCTTTACACTCCTTAATTTTGTACAATTTAACAATTTATTGACAACTATCACATCATAATGCAACTTTTGAACCAAACTAACACTAGAACCCCCAATTACATTAAAATTGGTCTTATTAGACCTTTATTACCACAAAAGACTCCAACTTACTCCTAATTTCTAGACCTTCATATTGACCAACCTTGACAAAATGAATTCTTACAAACACGTGTTTTAGGTGCTCGTGCACCAATATTTTACAAGGGAGGTGTTTGGCCATTGCATGTTTGTTCATTGGAAGCAAAATGTATTTGCAATCTACAAAAAAAAATTATCATTTTAAATAAAATTAATTTGAACCTCTCTAATTTCAAAAACTATAAAAATTGCATTCCAATGGCTAGATCATTTTAATATTTGAAGGCCTCCATAAAATTGAATGTAAACTTGAATGCTAGCATGGTGGCATCATACTACCAAACTCTACCATTGATTTCAAGTAATTTGACCCACCATTTCCCAAGAATTGGTTTAACAAAAAATAGAGCAAAGATATATCGAATATTTTTTTGTCTATTTCTCAAGTTTTTCTCAAATTATTAAAAAAGTAAAATAGGCATCAATTTTTTTGGATATACCTATATATGCTCATGTTTACATTACAAAGATAAATACAAGCTTTAAGCTATTTTAGAATGAATTTTTTGGTTTAGTTTTAGCAATGAGATGTTTTAATTTTTTGTGGTTTTACTTTGATAGATTTATTTTAGAAGTTAAAAAAAGTTTGAGTGATGGTATAAAAGAAAAATAGTTTTTTAGTTTTTATGTTATTTAGGTTAATTAAAATAAATGCAGTAGATAATATTCTTAGATTGATTCAGGAGAATGGTGTGTACGACTATTCCAGGTTTTCTGTTCATTGCAGAAAGGGGCTTAAACCATGTTTCATCGCGTGAAAAGGTTGGGTCTTCTCACTCGTGTGCAACAAAGGCTTTTTTCAGAATGCTTAAAATCTAATGGCGTTATTAGTGGAAAAAATGACAATCTCCAGGTGCATGTCTCATAAGAAGGGGCTCGTAGTTTTGCAAAGGCAAGGGCCTCTCATTTGTAGTATGGGCGCTCAAGAAACCCCGACCCATGAAGGTTAGGGCATGGCTCAATGAAAGCATCTGGTGCCGACGATCTCCATTCAGAATCACATGTTGTCACCAATACAAATGTTGCCTCTGCCAAACTTTGTCCATTTTTTCCTGTCCATCTCTCACCAAAAACTCCAAAAGTCTATCTGGATAATTTGGCTTTGGACAGGGAGGGTTTTTTGTCCAATCATGCTCTAATTTGTCGGTTCATGAAGATTTGGCAGAAACTTTGCGATTTGCACACTTGGGTTTTAGATAAATGGAAGGATTTCATGGAAGAAGTCAACATTTACCCCTGTGCAAAAGGGTTCTTTATTTTAGAGTTTGATTCGAAGGAAGACAAGGATTTGGTATTAGAAAATGGCCCCTGGTTCTTCCAAGGAGACTTTTTGTGTATGAAACCATGGTTTCCTAACTTCGATCCATGAACAAAAATCTTCACCAATGTTTTTTTGTGGGTGAGACTTCCATATCTTCCTATTCATTTTTGGGAACTAGATTGCTTGAGGGCTATTGGTAATAGCCTTGGAAGGTATCACTGCTCTTTTGAGGAAACCATTGATTATCAAAATTCTACATGTGCTTGATTTTTTGTTGAAATGGAATTTGATAACAGTCTTCGGGTTGAGATTGTGTTGCGAGTGGGGAATAGGTGCAGGAGGCAACCGATTGACTACGAAAAATTCACTTTCAGGTGTAGGAAATGTTTCTCAATAGAATATGTTTCCTCCCAATGTCAAAAGCATCGAGATATCGGGAACCTCAAACCATCATGGTGGATTGGGGCTGAATCTCAACATTATACCATTTCCCCTAATCCATCCAAGGTCTTTAGTTACTCCAAAGAAAATATCTTCTTCCTCCTCTCCCCCTCTCGTGGATTGTACTTCGAGCTCGCCTACAAAGGCCAAAACCTCTACAATGTTCTCTGAAGGAAGTGAAGGTTTTATGTTAGCAGCTACATCATTGATGAGCACAGGTGGTGATGTTCTATCTGACCAACCTATGGAGATTCCCCTTGAAATTGAGCAAGAATGGACAAAGATGAAAATGAAGAAAATACCTTCAAAACAAAAGCATGCTATGACATTAAGATCTTCTAAGAAAGCATAAATTATGTAATTTGGGTTCAAAATAATTGAAAAATGTAATTTAGAGTTTTAAATTAATAGGAAGAGTGCTATCCTCTCTAATAGCAATTTTCATAAAAAAAAAAAATTAAATAAATGCATATAAATGAAGACTAATGAATTTAGATTAGTTAATATTAATTTGGAATGAATAACTAAAATGATTTGTGAGTATAAAATAAAATATTTAGTTATGGATATTATGACGATGAAATAATTTTGGTGTTCCATAGATTTTTATCACCTTGGTATTGTAAGATGGACGTTCAAATTTTTGGGTAGATATCTCAAGTTGAAAATAGTCATCAAAATGTCTATTGATCAAATTTGTGCCCCATGGGATTGATCTCACCCTTTGCAATATTGTCTTGACTCACATAAGTGGTTTGAAACTTTTGAAATAACTTTGTTCAAAGTTTGTGAACCAGTAAATACCCCTTGAATAAACAAATCATAATTGACCCCTAAGTGATTCAATTCCTTAGACCTTCAAGATGACATAATCCTTAGGATTAGTTATAGTTTCAAGAGAGGTAGAGTGATTTCATTCCACTCATGTTGAAATGTGTCAATTTGGCCATCAACAAGGTGATATGATAGATGGAGACCTCTCAAAAGAATAGTTGGATCCTTGTTCTTCTTCTTTTTACACTTATTACTAAATTATTTTTGAGAAGTTGTAGTTGTAGGTTGCTCTTGGGTAGCTTTTGTGGCTTGTAATCACACTTCTTGTGTTGTAGTTGGATACATAGTTTGAAGTCGAGCATTTCCAAACCCACTACTAGTCTTGCATTAGCTACACCATATATTAATCTATCTTGGTTAAGAGATTCAAGTAGTTGCTCTTTTGTTAAATGTTCTAGGTTTTTCTTAGCCTTATCACCTTTTGATTTCCTCTTAGATTTCTTGTTCTCCTTTATTTTGGAGGAAGACTCTTCTTTTCTCTCTTTTTTCTTGTCATCCTTTCCCTTTCTCTTCTAATAACATTTTATCTTTATTTTTAGCCAAGAAAAGTTGATATCTTCAATTTCCCTACTTATATCAATTATTGAGATGTTTTCTCTGATAGATCTGAAATGTGGGAAAAAGTATCCCACAGAGATGGTCCTTTTAGTTCCACAATGAATTTGAAGATAAATCTAATGTGTTATTATTATCATAATTAAATTTTTCTCTAATATCAAAAAGACAAAAGACAAAAGTGAATTTACTATTCATTGTTGTGCATTCACGGCGTCCCTTACACGAAATTTCCACAACTTTAATCTGAGAACACTGAATGACTTGACCAGAGTAGACTTATGTTTGTGGATGTAAGTGGGTCAACATAACAAAAACAAAAATAAAATATCTTGACTGTTACAGCGTACACTTTGTTATACAAATGAACGGCAAAAACAAAAAGACTTCTAACTACCACTAACTTTCCTCCCATCTTCTCTCCTTCCTTTTGCGTGCAAGATGAGTAGAGATTGTTGACCCGCCTTTGATGACGTGTAAATCCAGAATAAATCCAGGCGTACACCATCCAAGAAATTAAAATCGAATGCGTATGATGCCCCTTGTTTTTCTTGGAACGCCCCTTCGATTGTCCATTTTTTTACGATTTGGTCAAACTAGGAAGGATCTTTCACAAGGTTGATTATATTTGTTTTTATATTGAAAGATAAGTTTAATGAATAAATATTTTATCACTTTTTAATAATTAAAAATATAATTCACCAACTTGTCTTCAACGTTTAGGAGGGATAAGTATCCCAATGACATTTTGATTGGTCCATCATTAGGAGTTGAGGCATGAGCCACAAGTATCCCTTACGAATTATATAATTACAAAATGGTGTTTCAATAATATCGTTTTCAATCTTTCCACCAAGATGTGAAGGACCTAACCTCAATTTTGTGAACCATACAAGAAGGAATGACATCAATTATACTCTAGAAGGTCTCTGCATTTTTTATTGGGTAAGTGGAATCTCAACTTGGCCGTAGACTAAGATAGAAAATTTTAGATGGTTATATCAAGTAGATTTGGAAGAGCTTTAATTCCCTTATTAAAAAAATTCAAAGTATGAACCCAAGGGGTTTTGGCAAGAGAACAATCTTGATTGAATAGAACTAGAGACTAGGAAATAGACTATTAGTTAATTAAGAGGGCATTGCAAAAACCATTATCATCCTAAAGAAGCCAAGCATTGATGGACTCCTAGGCCTTCCAAATGCTCTTAATAAAAAATGTGCATTATATTTGGATAGGCTCCCTCATGGTGAGGAGAGTGTAGAGTCCAAGTCCTTTCCAAGCTAGTCACCTAGTAGGGAGTAATGGTAAAATATAATGCCTTATGATAATTTTCTTGGTGGTGTTCCCTTCTAGAGCTTTGATGATCCATTTAGCACAAAGAGGAAATGCCTTGAAAATTGATTGAAAGTAATCCTAAAACACCAACATCATTAGGGAAACAACAAAATTTCCAAGCATCACAATGAAATTTATTATTCTCATCTATACTAGCATAAATAAAGTCATTAACTAGCTTCTCAACTTATAGGTAAGAGCCCTTAGAATAGACCCAACAAGGGGAGTAATAAATATGAGCACCAAATAAAATTTAGAGCACACCTAGAATTTACCAACCAAATAGAGAGTCTTACTGATCCAATAACTCTTTTTTTTTAACTCATGGGAATGACATCTTTCCACAAGATAGTAGAGAAGGCCTAAAAAGTGAATATAATGCTCAAAAATTGAAAGGCTTCCCTGATCAATTTTTTTTCATTTCCAATTGAAAGAATCCAATTAGCTAGGTTTGGGAAGATTTAATAATGTCTATACCATTCCACCTTTTGTCATTGAATATTCAAACTAGAGGCTTGGAAGAATATGTCAAGGTAAAGAAAGGCCTATTTCATATCATTATTGTCCTCAAGAAGAGTGAGAAAAGAATCATCAACAAAAATTCCATTGACCAATTAGGTAGAAAAATTAGGAAATACAATACCTTTAACAAGCTTTTGGGAGACCATATGGGTCAAAAGATAGCCAAATCCTTCAGTAGCAAGCATGTAAAGCACATGAGCTAAAGGGAATTTGTGGTGAATAGACCAAAAATCCAAAAATGTTTGGATTGCTAACCATTAATGGTGATGCTAATTGAGGCATCAATGAATAAAGTAGGGCCCAAATATAAGCACCTAATGCATGGAAAGAATAAAGGGCCATTCAATGTAGTTGTAAGCCTTGGTAAAGTCAGTTTTGATGAGCAGTGTAGGTTTTTTAGAGCACTAATCCCTTTATAGCCCTTCCTAGATAGTAATAGTGTTGTTTAGGATGCACCACAACTTGTTAAAACTAGATTTCTTAGGCTAGACCAATTATGGAAGGAGTGCGTTTAGCTTGAGAGCAAGAGCTTTGGCAATGATCTTGTAGGAGACATTTAATAAGGTGATAGGCCACTACTTGCATATTTCTTCTTGGTCCCCAATGAGCTTTGGAATACATAGTTTAGGCAATTAGAAGCTTAATTAAGTCTAATAAATTAAGGGACCCATAAAAAGCATGAAATTGTAAAGGGTATACAATTTCCTACACTACAAGATCAATCTACCATTGGAACTAGTTTATTGCCTATTACTTGAGTATCATACATTAGATTTAACACATTTGCATCGTTAGATAGATTAGAAGGAATATTTCCTCCTATCCTGAATGTTGTCGTATGTTTTATTGTCATTCTACAAAATATTCTCTTGCATCATGATGATTTTGACAAGTAGCTTAGAAGACTTAAACATTATTTTCATGGTTGCACCTTGATATATACTCTTTCTATCTTTCCCACTTTTGTTAAAAAGTGTAACACACTATTGTGGGATCATTCAAATGTAAATGAATTCAAAAAATTTAATGTTGAATATTAGATGGCCTTTGATATTAACCAATAGTGTAACTCTACAACATCTCAAAATATTATATTTAGACCATTTATCATTTTTTCTAAAATATTGAATGGTTGTAGGGTGGTATTTGTGTAGGTAGTAGACAAGGTTATTGTTCGAAATATTGTACAATATCGTATACATGTAGTTTGATCTCTATATATAATGCACTCTAAGACCTATGGAATGCACTCCAAGCTCTTGGATTGAATCCACGCCTCTAAAATTTAAAAATTTGTGCAACTTTAAGGAGTTTTCGAGAAACATCTCATGGAATGTAATGATTGTAGGATACACACACAATGGATTTGTTAAAAGGATTTAGAAAGTTCCAAAAAAATCAATAATAGGTGTACAACCACAATCTCCAACCTTTGCTAACATCCTCATAGTATATGTGAAAATTGGAGATTTAGAATAAAGTATGAACATCCATCAAAGCATAATAAAAGTGATATATTTGTCAAAAGTTGTTACATTACAAGTGCCCTTGTAGACATGTGAGCAAAATCTAGAAGCATGCATAAGGCACACAAACTATTTCATAAAATGTCTCACAGAAATCTAGTCTTATGGAATGTCATGATTGCAAAAGATGTTCAAAAGGAATTTTCTAAAAAGGCCTTTGAAACTTTTAAGAAAATACAACTAGCGAGTGTGAATATAGACTTCTCAACCTTTGACAACATCTTTCTTTTCTATTCTTAAATTAGAGATTTGGAAGAGGATGTATGCATCTGTAAAAGCATAATTGAAAGTGGAATTTTGTAAAATATAGTAGTATTAAGTTCCACTTCTAATCAACATAGCCTTCATACAAAATTTTGGACAAAATTGAATATAGAATAATTATGCATAAAATTTCTCTTCTATAATTTTAATCTATGATGAAAAAATAAATTGTAGCTTATTTTGTGTGGATGAGATCAAGAGTTCCTTATATTATAGGTTTATATCTCTTTTGAAGAAAATAAATCGAGATATTGCATTGGATTGCACACATCTTAGTTTCTTGTCAAATTATTTGTTGTACAATAGAGCATGTATTCTTGTGTACATTAGACTATTGTAGTGGATTTCCCTATTATTTGACGATGCTTGCAACTACATTTCTCATCTTTAGTTCTAGCATTGTTGTTACTATAACTATGAAGTCTACTTTAACACATGTGAATGGAAATGCAAGGTCTATCTTTAATATTACCTTGTTACAAAGAGACATAAATTTTAGCTTCAATTTGCTAGAGAATGTCCTATGATTTATGAATTTTAGCTAAATTTTGTGCAAGAAAATAAAGTGTCATCTTCCTTCTATTGCAAAGATTGTATTTGGAGTTGGAAGAACAAGTGGAAACTCTTAAGTGCAAAAGATTAGAAACTATTTGAAGCTTGAAATTGGGATAATTATTTTTTTAGATACAATGCAACCCTTGTAGTTATGTTGAATGACATGCAAATAATTGTCCCATTATATTCATCGATTATTGTATCTAGCTATCACTTTGCAAAGGGAATGAAGTGAAAATATGCACCTAACAACCTAAAAGTTTTCAAAATGATTTCCAAATGTCACTAAAGAAGAGTGAATTATAACATGAATGATTGAGAATAGTAGCTAGTGTTAGGATTTAGGCATATTAGAAAAATAAACATTAACAATTATATGCAGATTAAATAACCTAGAAATAATAATGAAGAATAATACAAAAGAGATCAACACAGAAATTTAACGTGATTCACCCAATATGGGCTACATCCACATAAACTCAGCCACCCAATGATTTTATTATCTAGTACAAAACATATTACAATCTTGTGAATCACGCTACTGCAACATGCATCCCAGTCGCTTATAACAATCTTTTTGGAACATTCTAGAATTAGGATTTTACAAGGTCGTTTTTCATTTGACATGTTAACTAGAAAACCTTGACATGTCAGCAGGAAAAAAACCTTAACGTGTCAATAGGGAAACCTTGACAAGTTAACAGTATTTGCATGATCAGTCGCCACTTAACAACAACTAAAAATTACTCAAAATATATTTGAAGAACAAACCTAAAACTTGTGGTCATTAACTATTACATTAGAAACTCACAAAATTATTTAGCCCATCTATTTCGCCACTAAGCAACAATTTTTTGTCCTCTTTAATTAACACAAAATCAATTTCCTTCCTAACAAAATTCATTCAATCCAATAACATTTAAATTCTAACATTTTCTAACAAAAATAAATAAATAAATAATTTAGAAAAATTGATTAGTTTTTTCACCCATTTAAGATGAATTTGAAGAAAAATCTAATGTGTTATTATTATCATAATTAATTTTTTCTCGACTCTAATCTGTTAATCTAGAACACTAATGACTTGACCAGAGTAGACTTATGTTTGTGGATGTAAGTGGGTCAAGATAACAAAAACAAAAACAAAATATCTTAACTGTTACAGCGTAGACTTTGTTATACAAATGAACGGAAAAAACAAAAAGAATTCTAACTACCACTAACTTTCCTCCCATTTTCTCTCCTTCCTTATGCGTGCGAGATGAGTGGAGATTGTTGACACGCCTTTGATGACGTGTAAATCCAGAATAAATCCAGGCGTACACCATCCAACAAATTAAAATCGTATGCGTATGATGCCCCTTGTTTTCTTGGAACGCCCCTTCGATTGTCAATTTTTCTACGATTTGGTCAAACTAGGAAGGGTCTTTCACAAGGTTTATTGTATTTGTTTTTATATTGAAAGATAAGTTTAATGAATAAATATTTTATCACTTTTTAATAATTAAAACTAGCAATCGCACCTTAGTGTGCAATGGGTACGCCGAAGAAGTGTGGAAGCTCAATTAGGATAAATTTTGGTCTTTATTTTTTTTCATACATTTATCCAGTACATCATCATGAATAGCTGAGGTGTAACCTCATCATACACAGTATCACTGCTAGATACCGTTAGAAGGTAGGGCTACAATATCATCCTCATCACATTTAAGGGGTGTAATTATCGTGAATCAAGGATAAGAGTCAATTAATTAGAGGGATGGGTAGAGGGACCTATTTATGCATAATTAGGTCAAAGGTGAACCCACACAATGTTCATCTAGCAATGGAGCATGCTTTCAAATTACACGTGATAAAAAAAAAGTCAATGAGCATAAACTACTAATGCCATTTAAATATATTATTAATGTCGAGCACCCAAAGAATAACATTTGATAAGTTAGTAAAAGGCATACTTTGAGAAATACTTTAGACACACAAATATCATGCTTATTTGAGGGTACCATTGCTCACTCCAATTCTTACTACATTAACATTAACAACTAAAATAAAAGATTTAATTACCATTAAAAAGACCGCCTAAAAATAAAAATAAAACCTAAACTATTATAATAAATAGAACCAAAATTTAAAAATCTGACTATAGTTAAAAACAAAAAATGTTCGAAACAAAACCAGATTCTACCCAAAACCAACCTTACTTTCTTCAACTAAACCCATGATTTCCAATTTAATACCAACAACTTCTCCAACACACATCAACATTGATTATGTACTTAGTAAAATTTTATATACCTTAATCATAAGCAAAAGAACTTGTGAAAAATAGAAGAAATTGACATACGTTGGAGCTTGTGTTATACTCCATTTTCCAAAACGAAAACAACAAAAACTTTTGCTTACAAATAGTGTGAATTTAAACATGCGAATGGATATTCTAATTGTTTTTAGAATATGATTTATGGGTAATAATGTGCTAATCACAAGGGAAACCCCATTTAAGACCAACTTTAAGTTCCTTTAACTAAAATATTTCACATTGATTCTTCCCTAAGTTTCTTCATGAATGTGGCTTAAATATTCTTTCCCCCATGAGTGAATATGTTGGAGGATACATCAAATTGACCACTTTTAGAAGCAATTTATTAGTGAAGGAGATGTGGAGCTCGTTGACCATGAGTGCTCTTGCTTTATGGAGGACTGTATGTAAATTAATTAATTGAAAAATCCCTTCCACTAGGCCTATAGTGATTGTAACCTTTAATCTCAAACTTAAAAAAAAATAGTAGTTTATTATTGGCTTTAAACACATAGAATGAGGAGCCAAATGGATTCTTTATTGCACAAAAATAATGCATTCGTCTCTTGTTTGTTGTAGAGAAGAAAGCAAAGGATTGATGACTCTTGTAATGGAGTCAACCTCTTTAAATGAAAATGGGTGTGTAGAAAATATTACTGAGTATTTATAATTAAAAGATATATATTAATATTTATTATTTATTTATCTATAATAATATAATAATTAAAAAATATATAAAAAACTAAAAACCCATTCACAGTAAATAAAATAAATGCTTTACCGAAATTTTTTTGGCAGCAAGCAGGTAGAACATACCACACTACAAGCAGGAAAAAGCCAATTGCAGATTTAGGCATGGCATGGAAAAGGCAATGCTCTGCAAGGTTTGGAATGAGGGCGGCCACAGATACCAAAATGCACACATAACGCCTCCATTACATGCCTCTCGTGTGCAAAACTTGTAGTAAACATGTTTTTTCATTACCTCACCATTTGCAAGACCGAGGAAGTTAATAATGCAGCCTGTTATCGACAAAAAGAAGAATCAATAGGTATTGCGAATTACGGTTTCCAATCGCGGGAAGTACTGTTTCCGTTTCGATGAATGGGTGAGAAGGCATCAGATGCGTTTCCTTGGGATGATGGTGCTTTTGATAATAAGTACTATTGCTATTCTCATCTGTTAGGGGATGCAACTTTGAAAAGTGGGGATTCGATCCAGGGTCTCTTGCCTTCTGAATGTGCAGCATTTGGATATAGCAGGGCGGGCGAAAAAACGGCGAGAACCCTCAAGGAATGGGTCGATCTGCCGTTCATACTTACCTTAGACTTTGCACAAATTGTGTTTTGCTATTGAGGATGCAGATGAGAAACCCTACCACACCATAATTTTTTTTAAATGACGCGAAGCAAAACCAGATTTTCTACAGCTGTTGTTTCAATTTATTCAGTCAACGAGATCTTATTTTAAATTAATTAAAAAAAAAACAAACAACAAAAAATTGATCCGCTGCCTGCAAATTCCTAAAAAATGAAACTCATTGAAACCATAACAAGTGACTAACCTCAAGATTCTACACAAATAATGGGCATAATGTACAAAAGAAAAAAACTTTTGGAACCATTATATAGAAGAATTTTTTTTAAATCAGATTAACCAAAAGCAATCTTCTTACAGCTGCTACTTCATTCTATTCACAGTAAACGAAAAGTTGATCTGGAAAATATCTCGATAAAAGATTTTGTGAGGCAACTAGATCCGATTTACTTAAGAGATCTAACATATCTTTTGCAGGCTTTTAAACAAAAATATTAATTGTGAATCTAACTGCTCAGGATTTCTTTTCAGGCGTGAGAATATGGACGGCTAAAAATATAAAGCTTGGTAGGAAAGAAGACTGACAGAAGACTCACGAAACACGAAAAAATAAACGTCTAGGATGACTCTGATCGTCTTCCATGTTTTCTCGTAAAAAGTGTGCTATAGTGGCCACTTTGTATTAAATACAACTTGCTATAAATTGCAAGTTGCATGAATGCCGTGCAATCCACATGCCCCATCGAAGGTAGCTTTTACGCAGACTGCTGTACAGGTTTTACACTGGCGGAGGATAAAATTGCATTAAAAAATGAATTTCAGCTGTGTATAAAAAGGAACGGTCAATATTACTTGAATCGACTCCCATCCATTTTGGAACACACTCAACCATCGATCGACCAATTCAACTCGCTCATAAATAAACTTAAAATTATACACAAATTTAGTTTTCGTTTTAAGGAGAAAAATTCACAAAATCAAAAAAATAAGAAACAATGGTGAGACAGAATAATTTAACGTCACTGCAATATACAGTTTACTTCAAATATAAAATTACAAATAGTGGGCCTGTAAGAAAATACCTTGGGAAGCGACATTCATTTCAACTGCAAAATTTTTTCAACACCAGTGGTAAAATGAATGGAGTGTTAACAGACATTGCCTTAAAATAAAAGAGTTTGCATTACAATAGGCACCGCGCGGTGAAGTAGCTTGAAACTTGAAGATTCACCCCTTCTTAGTTAAAAGAAATAACCCAACGCCGCTGGTAAAAGCAAGAAAGGGTTAGCAACCATTGAGTAATAATGAAAGGGTTTCAATTAAAATAGTGCATGAAGCATAACAGTAGAAATTACCTTCACCCTTCTGATGTTTCCTTGCACTCCTCCTGTCATAACCGCCATTGCCATTTCATTCAAAAGAAGGCTGCTTGAAAAAGCAATGGAAATTGCCAAATAGTGAATACACAGAGACCCAAGGTATTTGAACTCGCATGCAAAACCCCAAAAGTCGAGGTAAAATTAATGCAGTGCGTAGGCTACAGCTGGTACGATTTTTATCGATATGAATTGAGATTTTTATATAGAAACGACCGACCCCAGCAGACTAATGGAGTTAATTATGAGGATACAGACACAAGGGATACAGTACTGGTTGCATTAAGTTAAACGGTGCTCCATCGATTGGCTGAATCAGATTTTTTGTGCGTCACATACTGCAAGTGGCATCCTCTGCAACCGCAAGTGGCTGTACTATCTTCAGCCGACAGTGAACCTGTTCTATTAGATTGGAGTAACCTAGCCCTACAATGGTCTCATTTAAGGCGGGCTCAGATGTATCCTGACACGTCACAGGCAACAGAAAAAGGTTCAAATTGGTTGCTGAAGATGATCGACGGCGGTAAACATTTCAATCGTTGTCCAGCTCCTGTGGAGAGAGGTCAACCATGGATATTAAAAGTCAGGTTGCTCTCTTTCAAATTGGATACGCCTTCGGCGTAAAATATAATTCACTAACTTGTCTTCAAAGTTTAGGAGGGATAAGTGTCCCAATGACATTTTGATTGGTCCATCATTAGGAGTCGAGGCATGAGTCAAAACTATTCCTTACGAAGTATATAATTACAAAATGGTGTTTCAATAATATCATTTTCAATCTTTCCACTAAGATGTGAAGGACCTAACCTCAATTTTGTGAACCATACAAGAAGGGATGGCATCAATTATAGTCTAGAAGGTCTTTGCATTTTTTATTGGGTAAGTGGAATCTCAACTTGGCCTTAGCTAAGATAGAAAATTATAGGTGATTATATCAAGTAGATTTGGAAGAGATTTAATTCCCTTATTAAAAAAATTCAAAGTATGAACCCAAGGGGTTTTGGCAAGAGAACAGTCTTGATTGAATAGAACTAGAGACTAAGAAATAGACTATTAGTTAACTAAGAGGGCATTGCAGAAACCATTATCGTCCCAAAGAAGCCAAGCATTGATGGACTCCTAGGCCTTCCAAATGCTCTTAATAAAAAATGTGCATTATATTTGGATAGGCTCCCTCATGGTGAGGAGAGTATAGAGTCCAAGACCTTTCCAAGCTAGTCACCTAGTAGGGAGTAATGGTGAAATATAATGCATTGTGATAATTTTCTTGGTGGTGTTCCCTTCTAGAGCTTTGATCATCCATTTAGCACAAAGAGAAATGCCTTGAAAGTGGATTGAAAGTAATCCGAAAACACCAACATCATTAGGGAAACAACAAAATTTCCAAGCATCACAATGAAATTTATTATTCTCATCTATACTAGCCTAAAGAAAGTCATTAACTAGCTTCTCAACTTATAGGTAAGAGCCCTTAGAATAGACCCAACAAGGAGAGTAATAAATATGAGCACCAAATAAAATTTAGAGCACACCTCGAATTTACCAACCAAAGAGAGTCTTACTAATCCAATAACTCTTTTTTTTTTAACTCATGGGAATGACATCTTTCCACAAGATAGTACAAGGCCTAAAAAGCGAATATAATGCTCAAAAATTGAAAGGCTTCCCTGATCAATTTTTTTTATTTCCAATTGAAAGAATCCAATTAGCTAGGTTTGGGAAGATTCAATAATGTCTATACCATTCTGCCTTTTGTCATTGAATATTCAAACTAGAGGCTTGGAAGAATATGTCAAGGTAAACAAAGGCCTATTTGATACCATTATTGTCCTTAAGAAGAGTGAAAAGAATCATCAAAAAAAATTCCATTGACCAATTAGGTAGAAAAATTAGGAAATACAATACCTTTAACAAGCTTTTGGGAACCATATGGGTCAAAAGATAGTCAAGTCCTTCAATAGAAAACATGTAAAGCACATGAGCTAAAGGGAATTTGTGGTGGATAGACCAAAAATCCCAAAATGCTCGGATTGCTAACCATTAATGATGATGCTAATTGAGGCATCAATGAATAATATATGAATAAAATGAATAAAGTAAGGCCCAAATATAAGCACATAATGCATGGAAAGAATAAAGGGCCATTCAATGTAGTTGTAAGCCTTGGTAAAGTCAATTTTGATGAACATTATAGTTTTTTTAGAGCACTAATCCCTTTACATCCCTTCCTAGATAGTAATAGTGTTGTTTAGGATGCACCACAACTTGTTAAAACTAGATTTCTTAGGCTAGACCAATTAGGGAAGGAGTGTGTTTAGCTTCAAAGAAAGAGCTTTGGAAATGATCTTGTAGGAGACATTTAATAAGGTGATAGGCCACTACTTGCATATTTCTTCTTGGTCCCCAACTTTAGGTATGAACTTAATATTAACTTTTGTTGATTATGTTTCCCTAATAATTTTCATGGAAAGCTTCTAGACAAACCTTGTGAAGATCTTCAACCATAGTATCCCCAAATTTTTTATAGAAGTCACTCAATAATCCATCCATTATAGTAGCTTTATTGTTAGACATAAATAAAACTACCTCGTGTAATTCTTCCATAGTGAGAAGTTGATAAAAAATAATGTGTTGAGATATGGAAACTTGACAAAGAACCACATTTAGATATTATTATAAAGTGAAATTTCAATTTATAGAATATGCTCGAGTAGTAAAAACTTTCTCATAATTTCAAAAAAGGCCTAAAGAATTCATGAAATCTCTATAGAACACTACTATCCCTCCTTTATTAATGACTTGAGATGTATGATGAACTTATAGAACCTAGAAAGTATATTTACAAACCTTGTCTTCAATCTTAAGCCAATGAAGATGAGATTTGATTCAGGCACCACTAGTGGAGTGGGTATTTACAACTTGCTTCTAGTGGAAAAGCATAGCAATGTGATACCAAAATTTGATTTAAAAGGTTGAGCTTCCAAAGTAGTGATGGATTAGTGGATCTCTAAGGTAGTGGCCTCATAATAATGTAATGTTAGAAATAGGTGAATTGGTGGCCATAAATATGAAGGAAGTGGGAGGTGAATTGATAACATCATCCCACCAAGCTATCCAACGTGTTTCATGCATGAGGCACGAATCCAAATTTGAAACATATTGAATATGAGCTAATCTGGCCTTGTGAGTGAGTTGTGATGTGTTTAATATCACATCACATTCCTTGAGCCATCTATAAAATGATATATTCAAGTCTATATTTTGATTATTATCATAAGAAAATAAATTCTTGAACAATTAGAATATGTTTATGAATTAGTTTTATATCAATTGATATGGTTTGTTTAAAATTAATATGAAATTGGTTTTCATAGAAATGAAAAGGAATTGTATACTTTGTATATCATTGGTTTATACTAACACTTTCTTTATGTAATTGGACTAACTACCTCATTGTCTTGATGAGGTGGATGCAAGAGATTGTGTTTCCCCCCTCTAGGATAAAGAGGGAGAGCATCACCAGAGAGAGAGAGCAACAAACTTGGGAAGAAAACTAAGGAAACCATGAAATTGACAACTCACACACACACACACACACACACACACACACACACACACACACACACACACCATATGTTGCATTATTTCTTTAAATTCTTGATGCAATAGGGGAGGCCTTCCACACACTCAATCACAAAATCAATCACAAAACCACTATTAGATCACCAAATCTTCAAACTCACTTTATCTCAACCAAAACACTATGTTTCCTTATAGCATAGCAAACCCACTAAATCGGGTACAAATTCACTAGCACATACTTTCAGTTCACAACTCAACTCACATCAAGGACCCATTTCAAAGCTTAACAACATATCAAACAATCACTAATGGTTATTTTGTAACAAATTGCTAAAACTGAGTTTTCCACGCCTTTTAGGGCCCAAATTAGCCCACTTTTACAAAGAGACCACCTTCAATACTTATCCAAAACTCTTGAAACATTGGGGAAGCACTTAATACCTTTCAAAACCTCAGATTCCACCAGTAGATCTCATAGACACAATTAATTACTAGCCAAACCATAAAACCCTCTCTTAAAGCCTAGAAACCCTAGGGCTTATTGAAAATGACACTTTCCAAACACTCCAAAACCTAAAAATTGCTCAAACAAGTCTAAAATACTCTTCTAATGCTTAATCCAACATAAAATTATGCTGCCTAATTCAAAAACCCAATTTGACACACTAAAACCTCCAATTTCACTTGGAAACCTTCAAGTTTCAAACCTAGGGCTTCACACCCATCTCTTTTACAGACCTCCCCTACACAAATAAAACATTCTCACACCTTCTTCTAATGTATTATACCCATTCCACCAAGAAACATTCCAAACAAAAATGTGGAATGGGTTCAATGCATATTTAAAACTTCAAACTCACAAATGCCCTATTTTCTGGCCGATTAGAGGAAACTTACAATTAAATAACCAAAATTTGATGTTAAGCCTTCAAAATAGAACCAAAATAATTTTAAAACAATAAAATATGTAATCTCACAAAGAAATGGATCAAAATGATGTTGTACAGGTCCGTACAAATGCTGCTACAGCAGGAAAATGGAGAAAATCAAACTTTTTTTTAATCTTTGATCTTCAAAATAGTTTCAACAACCTCTCATTCGAGTTCAACAAGGTATTTAAACTATTTACCACCAAATACAAACTTTTTCAACTTCCCAAACTAACATTTGAATGAGATGACCGTTGGTCTTCTTCTTTAGTGCACTTTTACAACCTTTCATTAATTTAATTTGACAACTTAGCACTTTTTTTCACTCCTTGAATACTCTACCACCTATACACCTAAGTATTATCACAAATTACCTATTACATCCTCAAATGGTCTTAATGACCTTATTCTATTACAAAAACTCCTAATTTCTAAAGTCTAGATCTCAAAGCCTTAAATGGACAAAACTTCTTTAATGGTGCTCCTGCACCATACACCCCAGCTTGAAGCTTTTCCAAGTCTCTTGGAAAGATGAATTCCACATGTCCTCCTTTGTATACTTCATGTTTCAATCCTCCATGCTTTTCTTCATCAGGTTTGTTGTGTCCTTGATCTTTAGTGCCCTTAGCATCCTTCTTGAGTTCACCTTCACTTACCCTTTGTTCCAACTGTCCTTCCTGTGTTGTAGGGTGTGTTTCTACTTTGCCATCGTCAAACACTACTGTCCTACCTTCTTTTGTATATGCATTCTTACCTTCTTCAACTTCCATCACCTTACTTTTTCCCTCATGCTTTATCCATTGTCCTTCAATCTTCTTTTCTGCATTTTTACCACTATCAAACTCAGAAAGCTCTGTGTCATTAGTCATCTCTATCAAATATGCACTTTCATCTTTATCTACTATTCCATCAAACTTTATTATCTTTGTCAGACCTGTACCTACTCTATTCACTATCCCAACATCATCTCTCACCTTTATCTCCCTATCCTTTTTCTTCTCAATCTTGTAATCCCCTGTACTAGCAGCCTTTGTCTCATCATTATGACTATCTTTTGTTCTCTTGTTTACTGTCTTTTCAATATTTTTATCCCTTGTTTCATTTCCAATCAACTGTCTTTGTACTCTCTTTGCCACCACAGGGAAACTTACTATCCCTATCAACACACTTTTACTCTCTTCTTTCCTTTCCAAAGGCTCTTCACTCTTGCACTATCTTGTCTAAAACTGAGACACATTGCCACTCACTTTTTCCTTCCACATGAAGACATTCTTCTTTGTTTGCAAACCATTTTCATTTCCTCTATCTATTGTCCTACCTTTTTCATGCTTTACTTTGGCTTTTAAACTTTTGTTCTTGCTTTCCTTTACACTCACACACTCTTTTCTCCCAAACATGATAATCTCACCATATTCTTCTAGACCCTCAACCAATGGAGTTAAAACAAACTCTCTCCCATATTTTTCTATGGTGTATGTGTTTTGTCTACCATTATGCAAGGTTGGCCTGTCAAACTGTCAGGGCCTTCCCAACAATAAATGACAACTCATGGGTAGTATATCACAAAGAACATCTCTATATGGACCTATCTAAAATTCAACTCTTGCTTGTTCACTCACCACCAAATATTGATTTTCACTAACCCATGACACACTATATGGCCTTTTCCTAGGTACTCTTTCCAAATGCAATTTTTCTACCATCTCATTAGATACAATGTTATATGTGCAACCAGAGTCAACAATCACTTTGCATACCTTTCCTCTACATCTATAGATTGTCTTGAACAAAGCTTTTCTTTGAAGCATCTCTTCCTCCTTTGTGGTCTTCAAGATTTGTTTCTTCATCATCGGCATCTCTCCAACCTCAACCCTTGCAATCAATTTGTTTAAACTTGAACTACTGTCAACTTCCTCTTCTTGAATTATTTGTGCTCTTCTATCTAGTTTTCTTTCTCCTCCACTTGTTGATGAACTAGCCTTCTCAGGGCACTTCCAAGCAGGATGTCCATATTCTTGACAATGATAACATCTACATGCAAAAGTATTAGAATTTCTTCCACCTCCAAATCTGCCCCTTATGCCTCTATATCCACCTCTAAAGTCTGCAACTTGTTCATCTCTTTTGCTTGGTTCTTGTTGATTTTTAGTTGCTTGTCTTGGAGTAGAAAAATATCCTCTTCCTCTCATGGTGTTTCCTCTTCTTCTTACTATTTTCTCTTGTCTTCTCTTTACCTTCTCTTTAGCCTTCAATGTCATTTTGTAACATTCCTCTACATTTCTAGGATTAGTTAAAGCCAACTCATCCTGTATATTCATTCTCAAGCCACCCAAGTACCTAGCTATTTTCTCGTTTCCATTTTCCATTGTGATTAGACCTTATGCTAAATCTATAAAATTCTTCAGTGTATTCCTTTACATCCATTTCCTTTTGTCTCAAATTTTGCAACTTCTTAAACATTTGAATTGAATAATTTGAAGGGAGAAACTTACCTTTTAACTTAGCCACCGTCTTGTCCCAAGCCACAATCTTAGACTTGCCTTGTTTCCTTCTCTCTGATTGTAGGTAATCCCACCATACAAGTGCATGACCCTTAAGCTTTGTTTTGGAAATATTTACTCTATGTTTTTATGGAATCTCTTCACATTCAAAATAGTTATCCAAAGAAGCTATCCAATCTAACAATTCCTCTTCATTCAAATTTCCACCAAACTTTTGCACATCAATTTGTACCTTATACTTATCACCTTTTACTGCCTTTATCAACTTGTCCATTCTTTGATATTTTGAATCAAGTTCTTCTTCAACATCTTCAAACTCTTCATCATCTTCTTCCTCTAACTCACTACTCTCAACTACTTCTCTCCTCTTATTGGTTTCTAAGGTTCTCAATATTTCTTTCAATTCTCTGATCTCTTTAATGTACTAATTCTTCAAATCATTCATCTCCTTTACTATATTCTTTCCCTTTGGAGGCATCTTCACTATCTTGCCTCTTCACCTTCCAAGCTTTCTTTCACAATCTGCAACTTCCTTCTACAAGAATCTGGTACCTTTTCTTTGATACCACTTTGATGTAGTAGGGAGAGGCCATCCACACACTCAATCACAAAATCAATCAACAAAACCACTGTCAGATCACCAAATCTTCAAACTCACTTTATCTCAACGAAAACACTTTGTTTCCTTGTAGCATAACAAACCCACTAAATCAGGTACAACTTCACTAACACATCCTTTCAGTTCACAACTCAACTCACATTAGGGACCCATTTTAGATATTATCAACATATAAAACAATCACTAATGTTTATTTTGTAACAAATTTCTCAAATCGAGCTTTCCATGCCTTTTAGGGCCCAAATTAGCCCACTTTTACAAAGAGACCACCTTCAATACTTATCCAAAACTCTTGAAACCTTGGGGAAGCACTTAATACCTATCAAAACCTTAAATTCCATCATTAGATCTTAGAGACACAATCAATTACTAGCCAAACCATAAAACCCTCTCTTAAAGCCTAGAAACCTTAGGGCTTATTGAAAATGACACTTTCCAAACACTCCAAAACCTAACAATTGCTCAAAAAAAGTCTAATATACTCTTCTCATACTTAATCCAACATAAAATTATGCTTCCCAATTCAAAAATCCAATTTGACACACTAAAACCTCCAATTTCACTTGGAAACCTTCAAGTTTCAAACCTAGGGCTTCACACCCATCTCTTTTCCAGACATCCCCTACATAAATCAACCATTCTCACACCTTCTTCTAATGTATTATACCCTTTCCACCAAGAAACATTCCAAATAGAAAGGTGGAATGGGTTCAATGCATATTTAAAACTTCAAACTCACAAATGCCCTGTTTTCTAGCCAGTTAGAGGAAACTTACAATTAAATACTCAAAATTTGATGTTAAGCCTTCGAAATAGAATCAAAAGAATTTTAAAACAATATAATATGTAATCTCACAAATAAATGGATCAAAATAATGATGTGCAGGTCTGTACAAATGTTGCTACAATAGGAAAATACATGAAAATGGAGAAAATCAAACTTTATTTCAATCTTTGATCTTCAAAATAGTTTCAAAAACCTCTCATTCAAGTTCAACAAGGTATTTAAACTATTTCCCCGCAAATACAAACTTTTTCAACTTCCCAAACTAACATTTGAATGAGATGGTCGTTGGTCTTCCTCTTTAGTGCACTTTTATAACCTTTCATTAATTCAATTTGACAAATTAGCACTCTTTTTCACTCCTTGAAAAATCTACCACCTATACACCTATGTATTATCACAAATGACGTATTACATCCTCAAATGGTCTTAATGACCTTATTTGAATACAAAAACTCCTAATTTCTAAAGTCTAGATCTTAAAGCCTTAAATGGACAAAACTTCTTTAATGGTGCTCCTGCACCAATTCTGAATGCTTTCTTGGAACATATTGAATTTTATGTTTATTTAAATTTTCATTGGTGTTGTATGGTTTTGCAAAGATCTATGATCTATTCATTTTTCTTATTGTTGTAGGAAATGTTTAACTTTCTATGGAATGTTATTCAAAGAGGTAAACATACTTGATGACTAAAAATCTAACTCTTTCCACTCATATGAGAACACAATTGTATGTTGAGTATAAAATACATACATGTGTCCTTTTTTATGATTATTTTGTTTGAATGACATATTTATTCTAGTTAGAGATAAAAAAATTATTCAAATAAATTCTTAGTTAATATGATTATGTTTTAGGGCTAATTCCACTCGTCAAGAAAGAAGAGAGAAAAAGAAGGAAGTGGAAGTTCCTAACAAGATAGTTCCAAAGAAGGAGCAATCTATGAAAAATGATCCAAGGTAAAAGGGGAAAAGTTTTTGCAATAATGGTTCAAGGAGATCAAAAGGAATGATTCTAGCATTGGTAATATCAATAAGGCTAGTGAAAATATCAACAAGTCTGGAGAAACCATAGGGAAAAGAGGGTTGCCCACAAGATGTTTTATATGCAGAGGGGATCACTATGCTAATGAGTGTCCCAATAAAACTTTTGGATCACAACCATTTTGGTAATCCATTACCCACTCAATAAGAAATGTTTCATCATAAGATACATGCAACAGTGGACGATCCTTAACTCAAATGTCACTCCCAAAACTCTGGTTGAAAGAAAAGATATCCTAGTTGATCTTGAGTATCTATGCAGAGCCTTGGTAGAAGTAAAGAAGTTGTGGGATGAAAGCAAATCTTCATGGAAAAGCACTCTCTGCAAAATTCAAGGGACAACCACCTTCGGTTGATTGCTCATAGTTATTATTTTAGATGTAATCCTAAGGGGGAGTATTCAAGTACGCAAAAGGAAATTGTTAAAGTTTTTTTGGGAAGAACAATACAATATCGTGTATTCTTTGTTGTTGATGGCAAAGGGGGAGAAAGTACCATGTGAAAAAGAAAGTATTGGGGAAAGAGTACCATGTGAAAAGAAGAAATTTTGTTCTTGATGGTTTTCACATCATGTGTTGCCATCAATGACAAAGGGGGAGATTGTTGGAAATTGGAAGATTGTCATTGATGTCAACATTATCATTAGCATACCTTACTTACATTGCTTGTACAAATCAATAGTTACTATGGTAATAATAGTTCAAACTATACTTATCTGATACTGAAAGTTTGTTGATCTGGTATTTTGGTCTGGCTTATCTTATTTGATCTTAGGTTGTTTATGTAATGTAGATTCAACTCTAGCCAAATTCTAAAAGTGTCCTAGTTAATATTTTGTTGTGATTTTTTTATATGTCTAAGTTTAAGCAATTATGAGCTAAAATTCAATAGTTATGATTGGAACAATGGACAACCATCCATCAAGAGTCAAAATCATCTAATTATTTTCATTCCTTTTAACTTCCAATCCCTAAATTTAGCCATATGATTTGACACAAATCTAAATTAAACTAATTGGATCACATTGCTTATTTCATTTATAAAACTCAATTTTAATAAAGAAAAGAAAATAAAATCATTTTATTTAAGACTTTTACAAAATTCAATAATTAAAATATATTCAATTTTCTCAAATATTTTTAAAGTAAGTTGCATAATTACAACTTCTAAGATGAATAAAAAAAACATATTAGCAAAGATACTACCATTATATTTAAAAAACATCTTTCAAGCTTCTACACTATAAATATTTATCATCTATTTTTTTCTATATAATATTTAAACTAAAGTCATACTAATAGCTCTTATTTTATTAAAATAATATAATTCCCTCATTTTATATATACAACAACTAAAATACATTTAGATTTTTCAAATATTTTTTAAAATACATAATTTGCATAATTTAAAAATCACAAATGTGTATTGATTTGATTTGAAACCATGCTAGAAATTGCTTATAGAAGATTAAGAGTCACAACTTAAAAATCCACTTATTTAAAAACCACCTCCAAGACAATCATGGAAAAGCAATAGTCACAATTTAAAATTCCATATTAGATTTCTTATTAGGATTTGAACTTGGGTCTCCATATTTGAACTTGGACAACTCTAGCAAAATTCTAAAAGTTTCCTAGTTAATATTTTATTGTTATATTTTTAATATGTCTAAGTTTAAGCAATTATGAACTCAAATTCAATAATTTTGATAGAACAATGCACAATTATCCATCAAGAGTCAAAATCAATTAAGCACTTTCATTCCTTTTAATTTCCAATTCCTAAATTTAGCCATGTGATTTGACACAATTCTAAATTAAATTAACTCAATCACATTGCTTGTAACATTTATAAAACCCAATTTTAATAAAGAAAAGTAAATCAAATCATTTTATTACTAGAATTCGTATTAGAATTTTATTGCATTTTCTCATATTAAATATATTTAATTTGTTATAAATTTCTTGAAATATATTCTTCTTGTTATAAATATTTGAAATTTATTAAACACTCTAATTCCCAAATCTTAATTAAGACTTTTATAAAATTTAATAGTTAAAATATATTTGATTTCCTCAAATATTTTAAAATTGAAGTAAGCTATATAATTATGTATTCACATTCACAATATTAGATGGAAAAAACACAACTTCTAAGACGAATAAACAAAATATATTAATAAATATACTATAATTATCTAAAAAGTTTCTATTTAACATATAGACTAAACTCACAACTAACCAATCCATTTTTATTTAAAGAATTTAATTCACTGATCTTACATACAATTTCCACAAAATATTACAACTAAAATACTTTTAATTTTTCAAGTAATTTGCATAATTTAAAATTCATAAGAACTTTTTAAAAAAAAATTATAGTGATTTGATTTGATCATGATGACATGAAATAATTGAAACTGAATGATAAGACGAAGTGCGAACGAGCAGTGTAAAAAGTCGTATTGCATTTGTAAGTTGGGAAGGCGAGTAAAATTGTATTGTAAGAAAAAATTGTCAAAGCAAACACACATTGAGATGAGCTAGAATATTCCCCATGGATAATATTTCCTCTCCATTTAAACGATCAAACAATAGGTATTCTATGCGAACAAGTTGGAAAAAAGACTAGCAAAGCAATAAAAGAATCGGTGGGAATAGACTTTGAACGAGTGTGGGAACTGGCATATCTTTCAACTTTCAATTTTCAACTACAACTACATTCAAAACAAGTGTGGAAAATTAAATGGAGGAGATTTCCTCCCACTTTCGCCCGTAGAATAAACGTAGAATAAGTTTCTAGCGATAAGTGATACACAATTATAAATCAGCATTAATTTCCATTATTTTCACATAGAGAGAGCGAGTTGTTTGGAGGAACAGAGAACTGCTGTGCAATCTGCAATGAAGATGGTGATGATGTGGGTGTTGTTGTTATTAGTAATGATGATGCCTTTAAGCTCCTCCGCATGTCATGCGGATGAAAGAAATTCCCTCTTAGATTTCAAACAGGGCATCGACTTTACTTCTTCTCATCACACTCTACAATCGTGGAAGGGATTGAACTACTGTGCATGGGAAGGAGTCACCTGCCACCCAATCACTGCCCATGTCCTTTCCTTGGATCTCAGTCCTCACTCCCTTCACACCTCGTGGAATCCTGATGATTCCACTTGGCCATTCATGTTGTGGAGGGAACTTTGTGGAGGACTATTCCACCTGCGGCATCTGGAGCGCTTGGACTTCAGTGAGAATGCCTTCTACCCTTCTCTTGCCATCCCTTCGCAGTTTTACAAGCTCAGGAATTTGAGGTATTTAAGCTTGTACGACTCTAACTTTATTGGTCAGATTCCAACAGAGATCGGTAATATGTCCAACTTAATATATCTTGATCTGTATTATAATTATTTGAATGGCCCCATCCCAACATCTTTAGGTAATCTGTCAAAGCTTAGACATCTTGATCTCAGTAAGAACTCTTTGAGTGGCATCATCCCAACATTTTCGGATAAGCTGTCAAAGCTCACATATCTCGGTTTAAGTTCTGACTATTTGAATGGTAAAATCCCAACCTTCTTGGGTAACCTCTCCAAACTCACACATCTTGCCCTAGGGGGAGACTTTTTGAGTGGCACCATCCCAACATCTTTGGGTAAGTTTTCAAAGCTCACATATCTTGAGTTGAGCTCTAACTCTTTGAATGGTACAATCCCAACCTTCTTGGGTAACCTCTCCAAACTCACACATCTTGTCCTAGTGGGAGACTCATTGAGTGGCACCATCCCTGTTAATTTATGTAGCTTGGACAGGTGTCTCCATTGTCTAGAAGTGTCATTTAATTATTTAATTATTTTCTAGAAACCTCCAGAAAAGGGCTGAGTTGTCTAGATAATTATGTAATTAAATAAATTGATTCTCCTAGAGACTTCTAGAATCCAGTTAGTTAGGGTTTTTAGAGTCTATTTAATCTTAGCCATTGATTGAGATTAAATCATGGCCATTGGTTTTCCAATGAGAAAAGTATAAAAGGGGATCAATGGGCAATTGGAGAAAACAACAACAAGTAGACTTGCAGTGATAGCAAGTAGAATTGCAGTGAGAGCAAATAGTCTTGCAGTGTTAGCAAGGGCGCAGTGATAGCGTTGGGGATAGCAGTGTGGAATTTCAGCAGGAGAAATTGAGGGAAGAATTTCCGGAGAAGAATATTGGCTCTGAGCTCAGTAAGAGGCAAGCAGTTTTTGTATTCCTTAATTTGTTGAAGTTTAATATAATTCCTCATCTGCAGTAGTGGTTTTCCCTTCGGGGTTTTTCCACGGACAATTTGTCCAAAAATATTGTGTTCATTATTGTGAATGTTTTCTTCTCTATTCTTGTGAGTTTTATTGGTGAAGTTGCAGTTGTGTTATTTTTTCGATATTTGCTGAGAATTAATTTTTCAGAGTCAAATAATCTATGTATTAGATAGGAGATTAATAATCAGTGCAATAGAATTTTCACATGGTATCGAGCTGATCTGAGGCAGATAAGGCTCAACACAGGAAGGAAAGATCCTGCCTCTTCAGAATTATTATTATTATTTGTTTTCTTTTATCTTTTGAGATGGCCTCAAGAGGTTTAAGAGATCAGGACAGATTGGATGGAGCCTCAAATTTTGGTGTCTGGAAAGCCAAAATTTCTTTGTTGCTGGAAGAGAATGGGATCAAGGAATATGTGACCAGTGTTGTACCTGTACCTACAGATCCAGCACAACTCTTAGCATATAAGAAGGAAGATGCCAAGGCGAGGAGGATGATTCTTGATGGTGTCAAGGATCATATTGTTCCACATGTCGCAGAGTTAGATACAGCGAAGAAGATGTGGGATGCCATTCTGAATCTGTACCAGAATGCTACCACTAACCGGAAGCTGATTCTCAGAGAAAAGTTGAGGACTACTCGGATGAACAAGGGAGAGGACGTGACAAGTTACCTCACCAGACTCAGACTTGTCAAGGATGAGTTGGCTGCTGTTGGAGATAATCTAGGTGATGACGAGCTAGTGCGGATAGCCCTAAATGGGTTTACTAAGCAGTGGGATGTCTTTGTTCAAGTTATTAATGGACGAGACACCTTGCCAAGTTGGGATCGACTTTGGAGTGACTTCACTCAAGAGGAGCTTAGACTAAGTCTTGTCAGTAGGACCAGTAGCAAGAGTCAGCAAAGTGAGGCGGAACAGGAGAACGTTGCCCTTGCAGGAAAAGGGAAAGCAAAGAAGGGGTCTAGTAAAGGATCAAATCCACAAGGTGAGAAGAAGAAGAAGGACCTATCTAAAGTCAAGTGCTATGGCTGTCACGAGTTTGGCCACTATGTCAGCGATTGCCCGCAAAGGAAGAAAGGCAAGAAGCAGACAGCAGCTTCAGCAAGTGCAGATGAGCTCTCTAGTAGAATGGAGGATGAGTTCGCTCTCATAGCTTGTATGGCTAGCTCAACCTCACAGGGTGTTTGGTATATAGATAGTGGGGCGTCATTTCATATGACAGGAGTTAGAGAGTACTTCTCCAGCTATAAGGAGGAGGACATCAGAATGCAGATTTCTATGGGGAACATGTCCAAGCTCAATCCAGTTGGGAAAGGGACTGTTCTATTTCAGAGGGAGAATGGTAAGCGGATTCCCATTCATGATGTGTTGCATGTGCCAGGCTTAGGTATGAATTTGATTTCCATATCTGTCCTTCAGGATAAAGGTTACAATGTACTCTTTAGAGGGGCAAGTGTGTTAATTAAGCACAAGGATTGGAAATCACCCATAGCTATTGGAGTTAGGAGCGGCCGCTTTACAGGTTGCAGTTTGATACTCATAAGGCACTGATGAGCAGCAGTAATTCTAGAGATCAAGGAGAGCTATGGCATAGGAGGATGGGCCATATACATCATGGAGCACTTAAATTGCTTTGAGACAGTGACAGGTGTTCCTGAGGTGAGCACAGAGCATGATGATGTATGTAAGGGATGTGTTGGGGAAGTTTGCGAAAGCAACTTTTCCAAGGAGTGACACTAGATCCAAGGGTGTTCTTAATCTAGTACATTCAGACATATGTGGACCAATGTCGACAAAGTCTCTCGAGGATATGAGTACTTTGTTACTTTTATTGATGATTTCTAGGAAGACCTCGATATACTTCTTGAAGACCAAGGATGAGGTTTTCACCGCTTCCAAGAGTTCAAAGCTCTTGTGGAGAATTCATGGAGGAAGATAAAGGTTCTTCTACGACAATGGAGTACAAAAAGAGTTCCGTGAGTTCTGCATCGGAAGGAATCAAGAGAGAGTGGATCGTTCCTTACAAACCCCAGTAATGGGTTGCCGAGGAAGAATCGGTCTATAAGAGGCGGCAAGGGCTATGCTGTATGACCAGGATATGCCACGTTACTTATGGGCAGAGGCATGCAGTACAGCAGTGTACATACAAAACAGGGTTCCACATAAGGTATTGGGCAAGATGACACCAGAGGAGGCGTTCTCAGGGAAGAAGCCAGATGTCAGCCACTTCAGGATATTTGGGAGTTTGGCATATTGTCACATTCCAGGTGCAACACGTTCCAAGTTAGATCAAACTGCAGAGAAGGGGTACTTTGTGGGGTACAGTGAAACCTCAAAGGCATATCGGATATTTATTCCAGGGACCAAGAGGACTATAGTTAGGTGTGATGTCAAGTTCATGGAGGACAAGGCATTCAGGAGGTCCAGAGATTTGCCAGCAGATGATCAGAGTGAGCAACTAGTGGAAGCTCCAAGGATCATTCAACCAGATCAAGGACAGCGAAGCTCGAGTACAGTTACTAGTACATGCACAAGCTCAGGTGCTGAGAATTCGCAGAGTATGGAGCAGCAGATGCAGCAGATCCAAGAGATGCATCAGGGTGATATGGAGGTTGATACTTCATCCTCTACAGTTGGTAGCAAGAACCAACAGTCACAAAGTGATACTCAGGAGTTTGTGGGAGCTCCTAGGATGAGTAGTAGACAGCGGAGACAACCAGCCAGGTATGATGACTATATGGCATTAGTTAGTCAGTTGGTAGATAGTGAACCTTCTAGCTATCAGGAGGCTGCACAAAACAAGTGTGGCAAGATGCAATGGTTGAGGAGTATACCTCAATAGTGCAGAACGATGTGTGGGAGGTTGTGCCTAGACCAACAGATAGGGCAGTGGTTGGATCACCGATCTATAAGATCGATCGATGGTAGCATCGAAATACAAGGCAAGGTTTGTGGCCAAGGGGTTCTCGGAGTGGAATTGACTATGAGGAGACATTTGCTCCAAAGGCCAGGTATACTTCTATACGAGTCGTGATCTCTCTTGCAGCACAGATGGGATGGCAGATCCATCAGATGGATGTCAAGACGGCGTTTCTTAATGGTGAATTGAAAGAGGAGGTATACATAGAACAACCAGAGGGCTTTGTGGCACACAGCAGTACAACCCACGTGTGCAGATTGAAGAGAGCTTTGTACGGACTCAAGCAGGCTCCCAGGGCGTGGTATGAGCGCATTGATAGATACTTGCAGGGAATGGGCTTCGTGAAGAGTGAAGCGGATGCTAACCTCTACTACTTGGTGGTTGGGGGTGAGGTTCTCATTCTTGTTCTTTATGTGGACGACTTGTTTTTAACAGGTTCACTAGGGCTCATAGAGGAAAGCAAGAGGGACCTTGCAGCAGAGTTCGAGATGAAGGATTTGGGGCTTATGCACTACTTTCTAGGCATGGAGGTATGGCAGACAGATGGAGAGATTTTCCTTGGACAAGGGAAATACTGCATCGAAATCTTGAGGAGGTTCGAGATGGAGGATTGCAGAGCCATGTCTACTCCTATGATCACGAATTGGAAGAAGGTAGAGACATCCAGAGAGGAGGATGTAGACCCCACCTTATACAGGCAGTTGATTGGATCTCTCATGTATTTGGTCAACACCAGGCCAGATATATCCTTTGCAGTAAACTCTCTTAGTCAGTTCATGGTGGAGCCGAAGAGAGTGCATTGGACAGCGGCAAAGCATGTGTTGCGGTATTTGCGTGGTACAATCGAGTATGGAATCAAATATACTCGAGGTGATGGTATCAGTTGATAGGCTATACCGACGTTGGGCAGGCAAAAAGACAGGATAAAGCACTTCAGTGGTGTTGCTTTAGCTTGGATCAGGAGTTGTCTCTTGGTATAGCAGGAAGCAGAAGTCTGTGGCTTTGAGTTCTGCAGAGGCAGAATACATAGCAGCTAGCATGGCGACGTGTGAGGCGATATGGCTTCGGAAGTTGCTGGTGGCCTTGTTTGGTCAGAGGGTTGAGACTACGGTGATACATTGCGACAATCAGAGTTGCATCAAGTTGACTGAGAATCCGGTGTTTCATGATAGGTCTAAGCATATAGACATCAGATATCATTTCATCAGAGATTGTGTACAGCGCGGGATTGTTCAGCTACAGATATATACCTACAGATCAGCAGGTAGCGATATTTTGACTAACGATTGGGGAAGGCGAAATTCATCTTCTTCAGAGATAAGTTGGGTGTCATGCAACACCTTCCTCGCTAAGAGGGAGTGTTAATTTATGTAGCTTGACAGTGTCTCCATTGTCTAGAAGTGTCATTTAATTATTTAATTATTTCTAGAAACCTCCAAAAGGGCTGAGTTGTCTAGATAATTATGTAATTAAATAAATTGATTCTCCTAGAGACTTCTAGAATCCAGTTAGTTAGGGTTTTTAGAGTCTATTTAATCTTAGCCATTGATTGAGATTAAATCATGGCCATTGGTTTTCCAATGAGAAAAGTATAAAAGGGGATCAATGGGCAATTGGAGAAAACAACAACAAGTAGACTTGCAGTGATAGCAAGTAGAATTGCAGAGAGCAAATAGTCTTGCAGTGTTAGCAAGGGCGCATGATAGCGTTGGGGATAGCTGTGGAATTTCAGCAGGAGAAATTGAGGGAAGAATTTCCGGAGAAGAATATTGCCGGAGCTCTGCCAGTAAGAGGCAAGCAGTTTTTATTCCTTAATTTGCTGAAGTTTAATATAATTCCTCATCTGCAGTAGTGGTTTTCCCTTCGGGGTTTTTCCACGGACAATTTGTCCAAAAATATTGTGTTCATTATTGTGAATGTTTTCTTCTCTATTCTTGTGATTTTTTATTGGTGAAGTTGCAGTTGTGTTATTTTTCGATATTTGCTAAGAATTAATTTTCAGAGTCAAATAATCTATGTATTAGATAGGAGATTAATAATCAGTAACTGCAATAGAATTTTCACAATCCCAACATTTTTGGGTAAGCTTTCAAAGCTCACATATCTTGGGTTGAGCTCTAACTCTTTGAATGGTACAATCCCAACCTTCTTGGGTAACCTCTCCAAACTCACACATCTTGTCCTAGTGGGAGACTCATTGAGTGGCACCATCCCAACATTTTTGGGTAAGCTTTCAAAGCTCACATATCTTGAGTTGAGCTCTAACTCTTTGAATGGTACAATCTCAACCTCCTTAGGTAACCTCTCCAAACTCACACATCTTGTCCTAGTGGGAAACTCATTGAGTGGCACCATCCCAAAATTTTTGGGTAAGCTTTCAAAGCTCACATATCTTGACTTGAGTTCTAACTCTTTGAATGGTACAATCCCAACCTCCTTAGGTAACCTCACCAAACTCACACAGCTTGGCTTGATGGGAAGCTCTTTGAGTGGCACCATCCCAACATCTTTGGGTGAGTTGTCAAAGCTCACATATCTTGACTTGAGTTTTAACTCTTTGAATGGTACAATCCCAACCTCCTTAGGTAAACTCACCAAACTCACATATCTTGCCTTGTTGGGAAGCTCTTTGAGTGGCACCATCCCAACATCTTTGGGTGAGTTGTCAAAGCTCACATATCTTGACTTGAGTTATAACTCTTTGAATGGTACAATCCCAACCTCCTTAGGTAACCTCACCAAACTCACATATCTTGCCTTGTCGGGAAGCTCTTTGAGTGGCACCATCCCAACATCTTTGGGTGAGTTGTCAAAGCTCACATATCTTGACTTGAGTTCTAACTCTTTGAATGGTACAATCCCAACCTCCTTGGGTAACCTCTCCAAACTCACATATCTTCGCTTGACGGGAGGCTCTTTGAGTGGCACCATCCCAACATCTTTGGGTGAGCTGTCAAAGCTCGCATATCTTGACTTGAGTTATAACTCTTTGAATGGTACAATCCCAACCTTCTTAGGTAACCTCACCAAAATTACACAACTTGATCTTAGCAACAACCATCTAAGTGGAACTTATGCACTTTCCTTTTTTGATAAATCCCCCAATATTAGAGGATTATATCTTTCAAGGAATATGTTGACTGTAAAAGTCAATGCCGCTTATATTCCCAATTTTCAACTTGAAAATATAGATTTGGGATCTTGTAATATGCAAGGGGATTTCCCAGCTTTCATTTCCACTCAATACTCCTTAAGATCACTAGATTTGTCTCAAAACTCCCTCAGCGGAAATATTCCTGAATGGCTATGGGATTCTATGTATCTTTCTTATCTCAACCTCTCTTCTAATCAGTTTGTAGGTAATTTACCCTTCACACTGCTTGGATTTGAAGTTATGGATTTGCATAATAATAAGTTACAAGGAAATATTCCCCTTTCTTTAAAAAATGTGAACTTCTTGGATCTTTCAGAGAATCTATTTGATGGACACATTCCACATTCTATCTGTCGGTCAAGATATTTGTATATTTTAGACTTGTCAAGTAATAGGCTCAGTGGTAAGATTCCCTCGAGCTTAGACCAATGCTATGGGCTGTCCATGTTAGATCTAGAAAATAATAATCTCAAGGGCACAATTCCAAATATATTTGGGAAGATGACTTCTTTAGAAACATTGAAATTAGGTTTCAATGAGCTAAAAGGGAACATACCATTATCTCTTTTCAATTGCAGTTCTTTGGAAATCCTAGATCTAAGGAATAACAATATTCATGGGGGCATTTCTACTCAGATTGAAAATTTGAAAAACCTTCGCATCTTAATACTAAAATCTAACAATTTTGTTGGAAAGATACCCTCAGAATTATCAAACTTGCAAAATCTTCAGATATTGGATATGTCAAGCAATAAATTTGCAGGGATTATTCCAATTGGCTTTATGAACATGAGTGCAATGGCAAATCAGACAGAAAACACAGAAACTCTTGAATTAAATACAACACATGTTGGTATGATTTATATAGATAACATAATCATTAAGAACAAAGGACAAGATATGGAGTATGCCAGAATTTTGAGGTTAGTAAAATGCCTTGATTTATCAAACAATAATTTATCAGGTATAATACCTTGGGATATTGAATCCCTAAAAGGATTGATAATTCTCAATGTTTCAAGAAATCATTTCAGCGGCGAGATTCCAAAATCCTTGGGAAGCATGGTACAACTACAATCGCTTGATCTTTCAAAAAATGAGTTGTCTGGGATGTTTCCAGTTGAGCTGCAAAATCTCACATATTTGAGTTACTTTGATGTGTCTCATAATAACCTTACAGGAATGATACCACAAGGAGGACAAATGATGACATTTGATTCCTCATCATTTTCCAACAATTTAGATCTATGTGGCCTACAAATCAACATGTCATGCTCAAGAAATCATCTTGCTTCTCCCAGTGATGATAAAAAAAATAAAAAAGTGTTGGAGGATATATGGTGGGATGTGGGAATAGGAATGGGCTATGCATTTGGGTTTTCAGTTCTTATTTGGGTGTTGTGGTTCTCCAAATCTTGGAGTGCAAAATGCATGAGAGTTATGGATGGCATCATTGATTCTCTTTTTCAAACATTCAGAGAAAAATTGTATTATACAAGATAAGATATTTTCTGATCACCATGAATGGTGATTGTCAGACCACCAATAGAGAAAGAGTAAGTTTAGTTGACAAATTTTCTGTAAATGACAAATTTTCTTTATGTTGTTGATGATTTTGTAGAATAGCTTAAAGCTAGTTTGTACAAATCTGATGAAGTAAATCTTCATGTGTCTTCTGCCTAGGTTTCAATTGCAAGTCAGCAATATCTCGTTGGATATTTAGATTTGGTAACTAACATTCCCAAGTGGAGCACGTTTGGGTTCTCAATGATTACAGTTTGCAGGTCAGTGAGTTGAGTGGAAAAGATGAATTATTCGGTTATAGTTTTATAAATTTCTCATATGCTTTAAAGACTCGGGTCTTGAATGTTTATCATCCATTTCAGGGAGCGCTACAGTTGAACGAGAGGTTTGCTTCGTATGAGTGGATATGCTTTCAGAGTGCAGGTTTTTTATTCAAATTTCTCAATTTTTTTAGCAAATTTTTATTAGAGATTGGGACAATCATGTCTTTGTATACGGAACCCGTTTATTTATTCCCATACCCGCTTCCAGAAATAGCTGGCAATCACCTTTCATGTTGTCATTGAATAATACTGTTTAAGGCAGAACTTGTTTTTGCTCTGTTTTTTATTGTGGCGTTGCTTAAGAAGAAACTTCAATGAATATAAATTGTTTTATGACAGCTGAACTACTCAAAAGTTATAACTGATGGAGGGGAGGTGTTGCTTAACAAGGGCTTTCTATGGATGTGCACCTATAGAATATTATTTGATCATTTAGTTCAGAGTATCCGAGGGGAATCGATCTATTGTGTTCAAATAATGGTCTTGGGCAAGAGTGTGAGAAAGAGTATGTTATCCTTAATTATTCTAGTTTAAGACTCTCAATTAATGCTTCAGATTGTTAGGAAGTCAAATGAGGTTGTCTTTTGGAATAGCTTTCTATTTTCTTGAAAGTGGAAAATATACAAATGAAGAGTTTAAAGGAAAACGCAGGGTTTAAAGAAATAAGGAACTTTGTTTGCAAATATCATGCTCTGTAGTTGTGTTTTTGGTAGACAATCGTAGTTAATGTGTATTTGATATGCTGTAGGTATTTTCCTCCTTGTTAGATTACTTTCTCCGGAAAAATTTCCTGTCTGTCAACTATACACATTTCAGACAATTCTATGTGGTGTAACAAACTTTTATGGAGCTTGTAAATTGGGAAATATTGTACAATCTCCTGCGGAAAGGATTGCTAAAAAATTGATGAGGTCTTTGCTGAATACTTGGGAGAGGCATGGCATTGTACAGCGTCTTGATGTTCCAGACTTAGCATTGTGTGGCTTAGAAAGCAATCTTTGTGGGTAAAGCACAAAATTCATGGCATTTTCAGAATTGATTTGAATGGTAAGAAAGGTGCTAATAAGAATGCTTCCACTTTAATATTATGCCTCAAGATTCATAAACAATAGTCATATCTAGTATTTCAGCATTTGAAAGTGCTAGCCCTAATAAAATGTTAATTATTGCTTGGTTGGCAATACAGAATTAACAGCAGAAATTACTGTTGATAGAAATATTGTTCAGATCAAGAGGAAGAACGAACTCGGGGATATTGGCTCCATTCCCTTGGATGACTTACCTGAGCTACTGAACTGCACAGAGCATATGAAAGAGACACAGATCAGTGAGATCAGTTCTCTCACTGTGCCAATTCAGAATTAGGTAATAAAGGGTTTAAAATTCACCAAAACTTCTATGGAGCATGCGATTTCAGGTTGTCATTGGACAAAGCTGATTTGATTTCATCAAAATATAGTGGTCCCTCATCTCCAGTAATAACAGAGATGCAAGAAGATGAAATATACAATGGTGCAGCAGGTTCAAGGGAAGATGGATTTGGAGCCAAGCAAAAGAGTAACCCTTACAATGCTCATGTCGTTGGATATGATAGTTAGCTATGTTGGAGTTGTCTTGATATGCACAAGAACTCTACCTCTGGAAAGGTCCTTGTCCATGGATGATCTGTCCATCCTAACATGAATATACCTACTTATAATCATGGCCGAGGGCTTGTCCAGTCATCCACTTCAGTATGCTTCTGGTCATCTAGGTGGTAATTCCCTTATCCAGCTATGAACTCCAGGCGGAAATCTTCACAGGCGAGGAAAGTCCTTGGCCAAGAAGCGGAACAGAGATGTACTTCTCAAGTCTGGTACGGATTTTTACATTCATCTCAATGTTTTTTTTCTTGGCCACGGTCAATTTTTAATGCTGTTATTTTATTACAGTCATGAAGTCCTAATTAAAATTTTTTAAATCAGCAGACACATTGTTAGAGCCAAGACGAGGCGTTGTTAATTTATGTAGCTTGGACAGGTGTCTCCATTCCCAAGTAGTGTTATTTAATTATTTAATTATTTTCTAGAAACCTCCAGAAAGGGCTGAGTTGTCTAGATAATTATGTAATTAAATAAATTGATTCCCCTAGAGACTTCTAGAATCTAGTTAGTTAGGGTTGTTAGAGTCTATTTAATCTTAGCCATTGATTGAGATTAAATCATGGCCATTGGTTTTCCAATGAGAAAAGTATAAAAGGGGATCAATGGGCATTTGGAGAACACACAAGTATAGAGTTGAGAAAGACTTGCAGTGATAGCAAGTAAATTTTGTGAGAGCAAATAGTCTTGCAGTAGCAAGGGCTTGATAGCGGATAGCAGCTATGGAATTTCAGTGGAGAAATTGAGGGAAGAATTTCCTGAGAAGGATATTGCCGGAGCTCACAGTAAGAGGCAAGCAGTTTTGTATTCCTTAATTTTGCTGAAGTTTAATATAATTCCTCATCTGCAGTAGTGGTTTTCCCTTCGGGGTTTTTCCACGGACAATTTGTCCAAAAATATTGTGTTCATTATTGTGAATATTTTCTTCTTTATTCATGTGAGTTTTTATTGGTGAAGTTGCAGTTGTGTTATTTTTCGATATTTGCTGAGAATTAATTTTTCAGAGTCAAATAATCTATGTATTAGATAGGAGATTAATAATCAGTAACTGCAATAGAATTTTCACAGACGTGGTGCAAAATCTTGTATCAGCCAACTTCTCATGCAGTTATAGTAGACACTAGACAGTGTCTTGGCTTCAACAAGTGGCGTGGGCATACCTTCCTCCTTTACAGTTTACAGTAGTAAGCCCAACTGACCTTCAGTTGTCATACTTTATACCAACTCAAATGGCACAGCTTTTTTATCTAACCACCTGGTTTTGGAATGTTTGGCTTAGTGTAGGTTACTGAAGTTCCTAACATCCTTGAGTGCCTCTATAGGCAGGGGAGCACATAAACTGGTTCAGTGGCTTCATTACCTTTCTCGAGTGAAGAAAAATTCTTTCGGACTTTTACATCATTTCAACTCCAGTCTTCTGTGTGCTGGAAAACTAATTTGTTTGCACTTTGTTCAACTGCAACATCATCCTTGTATTTCACAAAGGAGGTGTTTGATCATTGCATATTTGTTCATTGGAAGCAGAATAAATTTGCAGTCTTCAGAAAAAATTTATGATTTTTAAGAAAATTAATGTGAATCTCTCTAATTCAAAAAAAAACTATAAAAAATTGCATTCCAGTGGCTGGATCATTTTAATGTTTGAAAGCCTCCATAAAATCCAATGTAAGTGAATGCTAGCATGGTAGCATTATACTACCAAACTCTGCTATTAATTTCAAGTAATTTTGACTTGCCATTCCCAAATTTCCCAAGAATTGGTTTAACAAAAACCAGAGCACAGGCAGATCAAATATTTTTTTATGTCTGTTTCTCGAGTTTTTCTCAAATTATTAAAAAATAGGATTGATTTTTTAGATATATATAGGCTCATGTTTACATTTACAAAGAACAATACAGAGCATTAAGCTATTTTAGACTGTTTTTTTTTAATTTAGTTTTAGCATTGAGATGTTCTAATTTTTTGTGGTTCTATTTTGAATAGATTTCTTTTAGAAGTTAAAAGTTCGAGTGAGAGTATAAAGGTAAATTAATTCTTATGTTAATTTAGGTTAATTGCATACAAATGAAGAATAATGAATTTATATTACTTAATATTAATTGGGAATGAATAATTAAAATGATATCTATGAGTATAGAATAAAATATTTATTTGTGGATATTATTGATGAAATAATTTTGGTGTTGTATAGATTTTGATCACCTTGGTATTGTAAGAGGGATGTTATTTTTTTTGGTAAACATCTCAAGTTGAGAATAGTTGTCAAAATGTCTACTGATCAAATGTGCTCCATGGGATCGATCTCACCTTTTGCAGTATTGTCTTGACTCATATAAGTGATTTGAAACTTTTGAAATGACTTTACATTCAAAGTTTGTGAACTAGTAAAGGCCCTTTGAATAAAAAAATCATAATTGACCCCTAAGCAATTCAACTCCTTAGACCTTGGAGACGAAATAATCCGTAGGATTATTTATATTTTCAAGAGAGGTAGAGTGACTCCATTCTACCTATGTTGAAATCTGTCAATATGGCCATCAACAAGGTGATATGATAGATGGACTCCTCTCAAAATAAGAGTTGGATCCTTGTTCTTCTTCTTTTTGCACTTCTTACTACATTGTTTTTTGAGAAGTTGTAGATGTAGGTTGCTCTTGGGTAGCTTGTGTAGCTTGTGATCACACTTCTTGTGTGGTAGTTGGATACATAGCTTGAAGTGTTGTATATCCAAATACACTACCACTCTTGCATTAGCTACACCATATATCACTCTAGCTTGGTTAAGAGATTCAATTAGTTGCTCTTTTGTTAAATGTTCTAGATTTTTCTTAGCCTTATCACCTATTGAGCTCTTCTTGGCTTTCTTGTACTCCTTTGATGTGGAGGAAGACTCTTATTTTCTCTTCTTTTTTTCTTGTCATCATTTCCCTTTCTCTTCGACTAACATTTGATCTTTATTTTTAGCCAAGCAAAGTTGAGATCTTCAGTTGCTCTACTTATTTCAATCATTGAGATGTTTTCTTTGATAGATCAATCTACCATTGGAACAAGTTTATTTCCCATTAATTGAGTATCATACATTGGATTTAACACATTTGAATCATTAGATAGATTAGAAGGAACCCTTTTCTCCAATCTTGAATGCTCTTATATGTTTGATTATCAATCAACAAAAGCTTCTCTTACCTCCATTGTGATGATTTTGGCAAGTAGCCTTGAAGTCCTCAACGTCGTGTTCATGGTTGTGCCTTGATAAAATACTATTTCTTTCTCTAAGGATCATAATTTGTTCTAGCTTGGAATATCCTAAAATTTATAGCCGGTAACTCTTCATCAAAACCTCTGGAAAATATGAATATAGCACTACCTGTTTAAAATATAAAAGTGAAAGGAAATTGCACTCCTACTTTGTGCTTCTCTATTAAATTCTTATTTACTTCCACTATCTACCTTGACAATTATAACAACATGATCTTATCATTATAGAATTGGGCTAGAAGATATGGATCCCTAGTAAATCCAAATATTTTTATATATGTGGTCTTAGGGAACTAGGTAAACCAATATCCCTATCCTAATGAGTTGTTTACACAGTGAAAAATCCAACATCTTCATTCCCAAAAGTTTCGTAATGATGGGAAAGATGAAAGCATCACTAACTCTTCTATAATGTTTTTTTGCTTTATTGAATGCTAATTGAGGGTAGAATTCCCAAACTTTTCTTTGTCCATTAGCCTCTCCCAATGTTCAACTTGTCTTCAATCCAAGAAAGATGGCTTGTCTTCCCAATAAAAAAATTACATAAGAAGTCATTGTAAATTTTTGGCTTGTAGTGACTGAAGTCAATTGTGCATGTATATTATCACTAACAATTTGGGTCCAATCAATAAACTCCTTTTCCTTGAGAATCACATTAATATATTGTAAGAGCCATGGTTAGTATATCCTAGCATTTGGTTTCCCCATTGCCCTATTTATCAAGGTAATAATATTGTCATAAGGAAAATATGAAAGTTCAAATGAAAGCATAATTGAAGTAATGAGAGTCTAACAACACTAAAAACCTATGAAATTGAGATCATACAAACCCATACTTAACGAAATTTACTTGCAAACCTTCAAAGAATCAATTCTAAAGAAATGAATACAAATTCAAAGCAATTAAACCAAAAGAGAGTGCAAACCTTCAATCCCATTGTGGATTGATGCCAATTTGTGATGTGGATTGCTCAAATTGGGCATAATCCATGATTGCAAAAGCTTGATGAGAGGTGTGATTCACAAATAAAGGTGTTCTAATAAAATGCTCAAGATTTACTCAAGAATTCTAGAGAGTGCCTATGCTTATGAGGATTGTGAATGAATTTCATGTTTGGAAAGGCTTGTTTTATAGATTTTGAGAATTCTAATCAACGACCAGGATTGGAAATAGAGATATGGTGAGAGGAAATCAAGGAGATGAAAAAGGGTCAATGGTTGAGGATTCATATGAGCCCAAACTATCCCTATTTTCATAGAAAATAGGTTGAAGATATTTTGAATTGGAGGAAAGAATTTGAATTTGAATTGAGAATATTCTCTTTTTGAAAAAAATAACATTCTTTGTGCAAATTGGAGGGTTGGAGGAAAACTAGTCAATTAAATAATTACGAAAATCATTTAATTGTGAGGATGGGAGGAATTAAGAGGAGCAATTAGCATGAAAATGATGAATTAATAAAATAACCTTAATTATTCAATTAATAGGGGAATAAAGTCATTTTAACTAAATAATTGGACATTATTTAATTAAATGGAGGAATTAGGTGATAATGAGGAAGATGATGTTAGTAAGTGAAATCGAGATGTGTGATATGCTTAGGACAATTTTAGGTATCTACATTTTGCCCCTCTTTGAAGCAATTTATTTGTTACATTGTTTCAATGACTTGATGTTGCTCGAAAAAAAATTAGGAAAAATAAAAGAATCATTGCAATTTTGAGTTGGAGAGGGTGACAAAGGTTGGTTTGGTTTGAATGCATGTTTTTGCTAAGCAATATTGTAGTACGATTTTAAAATCTTACCTACATTTATTGTGGAAGCTTTTAGGGATTCTCGCCCTTACATTGTTTAGTGCTTTTAATGGCATCCAAGTCTCGTTGGTTGATACATAGTGAACTGTTTGATTAAATGCTTTGGCAGACATATATATGAAAAATGTGGTAGCATAGAAAAGGCAATGAACTGTTTCAAAAAATGCATCAAACAAATGTGGTCTCATGGAATGTCATTACAAGCAAATGCATTTGGAAACTGCTCCTATTTTTTAGTTATGCAATGTGAAGTAACTGCATAACTGCTTAGGTTGACTTTGTAAAAAAACTATATTGTAGTTTAAATTTTGTCATCTATCAACTTCTACTTATTAGTTATGCAATGTGAAGTAATTCTTTGAGTTTGAAAGATGTGCAATGCAATGTAATGAAAAACACTGGGTGTTTATAAAACTGTAACCCACATCACAACGTACCCAAACCTTTGTGGTTTTTAAGCCCGTATATGTAGGTGTGCATTGCAAATAGAAAGAACACCAATTTCTTGTCATTATCGTCAATAATGAGTAAACTTGTTGAAAGTGGTGAAACACAGAGTGTTAATGGTTGTTGGAAAATGTTGGGTGTTTATAAAGCGGTGCCTTTCATTACATTCCTACGATCTAAATAACAAAATATTTTCAAGTCATTCATACCGTTTTGTAAAATACTAGGTGAACCATAGATTTTGAGTGGTCTATAGGCTACTCTTGCACTCTTAGGGTTTTTCACCTAAAAGGAGAGAGATAAACCCTCAAAATCAATGTGGTTCACTCAAATTAGGAAATGTATGATGTGAGTAAGGCTAAATGAGATGATCTAAATGCAACTAAGTGATGTAATTGACTGATTATGAATGCAAAACCTAAGAAATGTGTAATGTTTGAAAACACAGTGTGATATGCAAAAAATGCAATAAAGAAGTAAACAAATGCAAGCAGAATTAAACAAGGCTAAACAAAGTGCACCTAGGCAATGAATGATGAATCTGGAGTGTCCTGAATGCTGACAGAAATCAGTGAAAATCACCAGTGGGACTCATTTGCCACCGATGGCGAATCAGTCCTGCTACTGGCAAAAAGTTCTGAAAATTGGTTTACGATTGTCAGGATCTAGAATCTGACAAAATCTACTTTTCCAGCCTTAAGGTGGGACTCATTCACCACTGATGGTGAATCATTCCTCTCCCAAAATTATGTGAAATAAAGGATCAATTCTGTAGCACCAAATCTGCACTTATCTTCTTGTCGGGTTGACAAAGTCAAATCTACATAAAATGGACTGTAGGTTGTCTCCAAGCTTGAAATAGGATATAGTTGAATTGAAACACTTTGTTGACTTCTTGGCCACCTTTCAACACCTAATTGGTTGATAAATCTGCATACACAAATCTGCAAACACACATGCAAAAGGGGAAAAATGGTTAAGGGTTAGGTTATAGGGATTTTCCTTGGTCAAATCCCACTTTGGTAATCAAACCCTTAATGAAGAAATGAAATGAAATGAAGAAGGAATGATGAATAAATAACATGTAAATGTCCTAAACTCACCACAACCTTGTTGAAGAAATCTAAAGATATGTCAATGGATGCTCCAAGATACTTGATTGATGCTTGATTGAATGATGCAAAGTGCTTCAAATGCTAATTGATGTTTAGTGAATGCAAGTGAATGAGGAGATTGTAGGAGATGTAAAATGAGAATAAAAACACTTATTTATACACACTTGTGCCTTAGTAACCCAATAATACATCACAGGCTGACATAAGGTAATTTTTCAAATAAAAACCCGAAAGAAAATTTGAAATATTTTGAATTTGGATCCAAGAGGGACTCATTCGCCACCCATGGAAAATGGGTCCCACCTTGGACTTGTAAGTGGGTGTCGAGAATTATCTTGTATTTAACGTTGTTTGTCAGGTTTACATTCAAAAATACACTTAATTAAGCCTTATGAGTGCATAAAGGGGTCAAATAAAGCATAAGAAAAGTGTAAATAGTGAAGAAAAGCCTAGAAAAGCATAAAAGCTTGTTACAATACTTTACAACACTTCAAAATAGGACTTGATAAGTGATGAAAAGGTGGTTTTTAGGTGAATTGTAATGAGGAGAGTCTAGAAAAGTGTAGAAATGTTTTACAACACTTCACAACACCTTCACAAGACACCTTAATTTGAATGTTCAGGACCTTTAATGTGAATGCAAAAGTTACATTGCAACATTAAATCAAAGCAAAACAAATCAAGCATCATGAGAGAAAGACCTAAAAGACCATGAAAATGTCCAAGAGCCATTTTTCTATGGCACATTTAGCCCCCATTTTAGTGAGAGGATGAACTTGCTTTCAACTCACACTAAAGTAGCCATGCACATCGAGAGGAGAGGTCCAATGCACTTATGCTAGCAAGATGGAATAACATCGATCAAGAGGGATGATCAAGCCCCCAGGATGAAGATCCCATGACAAACTAAACATAAGAACAAAAGGAGCACACATGTGAAGAAAAGGGAGAATCGGATTAAGCTTTGATCATTTGTCCAACTAGTTGTGGATTAGATCTAGGTTGTTTGTGAGAAAAAGAGAATGCATACTCACTTTGGGGAAGCGAAACTCATGGCAGTCCATCGGGTGAGAAGGCCCAAAAGGTGAGAAGCATACACTAGTTGGTATGCACTCACATTTACACATAGGTGGCTATGGGGAAAGTCATGCTACTGAATGGGCTTCTCGCTCAACCATATCAAAGTTATACCTCCTGATAACTTTAACAAGGTGCCACAAGGGAAAATGCCAGTTTGTGCTTCATGAGACAAGTAAAGCTTTGTATGCTTAGAACTCATGAACAAAGAGGATAGGTACCACAGGCATGCAAGTTGTGCTATGCAAGGTGGCAAAGATGTAAAATGTAAAGGTGCAAAAATGTAAAGTGTAAAAGATGTTCAAAGGAGTCTTGTTAAGTCCATGCAAGGTTTGTCACTTAGGGAACATTGTGTCTAATGTCTCCAAGAGAGGACCAATCAAAGACTAAAATATTCACAACTTAGGGGATGCAGTGTGTCGCATCAGACCACCAAGAGGAATGTAATATGCTAAGATAGATCACACTTATGAAGGACATCACACCCAATGTCATCCACAAAGTGACAATTACATCGTATAAAGTTACAATGTTGCACTAAAAACCAAGAATGCAAAATGAATAATGCCAATGTATGCCCCCCACTTTAAAGGAATTGTTACACATTGTTTTGTGAGCAATTACTTTAAAGTAGAGATGGAAAGATGCAAAAAGAAAACAAGACGTGAGAGACAACTTGGAAATCCCCTATGCCAAGTCATATGTTTTTGAGTAAGGCTGCTTCATGTACAAACAAGAGAGAAAGCAAAAGAAAGGGAGTTGCCCCCTAGAAAAGAACACACCAAACACATAAGGGATCTATGGATTTTGGGTCAGTATGTTCATTGTTGCAATTGTTTTTATGAAAGAGCTCAGAACTATCATCATTCCCCAAAGCACATAGAACTAGAAGAATGACACAAAGAGAGCGAAAACAAAAGAAAAATAAACTTTGTTTTGGGTCAACATGGAAGAGACATTGCGGTCTCAACACTTTGTATCGTCCCCAAAAGGAAAAAACACAAGCGAAAGGAAAACAAAAAGGAAAAAGCTTTTGGGTCAACATGAAGGAGACATTTCGATCTCGATGCCTTGCATCTTCCACAAAAGGAAAACACAAGAAAAAGGAAAAGTAAAAAGGAAAAGGGACTGTTTGGGTCAACATGGAAGAGACATAGGGTGTCTCAATGCTTTGCGTCATCCCCAAAAGGAAAACACAAGACAAAAAGGCAAAAAGTAAAAGGACCTTTTGGGTCAACATGGAAGATACATAGGGCATATCTACACTTTGCATCATCCCCAAAAGGAAAAACACAAAAGAAAAAGTGAAAAGCGAAAGCAATGTACAACATATAGAAGAATGGAGATACAAATAGAGGAAGTGCACAAGAGAGAGAGAACATCAAATGCACATTATAGGGGAACACGATACACACATAAAAGAAAAAATGAAAATATAAAAGGAGCTAGTAATGCAAATGTAATTCAACCATTAATCGAGTTATTGACTTCTCAATCTCAAGTAGTATAAGTGGAAGGTTAATAACATAGTTAAGAGACAAAGACAAATGCATTATAAGGACAAGGCTAACAACTTCTTTCCCCCACTGAGTGTAGGGCAAGAATGAGCCAAGGTGGGTGATGGGAAAGATCATGCAATAGTGAGAATATAAATTCTACTACTATGGCATGAAGAGAAGATTTGATTTTTAAGGGATGATAGGAAAGCAGTCGGTATCAGTGAAGTGATACTTTCCCAATATGTCCTTCAATTTCCAACATTTTTCAGGTCGATGTCCAAGAATACGATGATATTTGCAATATGGTATGTTAGAATCTTTAGGATGGATGACCAACCTATTCATAGGTGGTAAAATTATAAGGCCTTTGTTTAAAATCATTTGAAGTCTCCTTTCACATTCAAGTGGGGGATGAGTAGGAAACTTGAGTTTTTTCAATTTTTAAGGGCATTTTTGTTTACTAGATTCTCATTTTTCATGAATGGAAGGAGGAAGAGGACCTAGGGGTATCCTAGCATCCTTGTTATTGGAATTGGGTAATGGTTGTTCACACAGAAGGAGAATCAAAGATCATTGTACCATCATCGCAAAGTATCCAATATTCAAAAGGAGGCTTGTCAGCATGAGGAGGATCTTGATATCCTAGTCTTGTCATGTTTTCTTTTATTGGTTTTTGTTTGAGAAGTTGATGAATGTTATGCTTTTTTTTTGTGTCACACCCTTGTTTTCTTAGGATAGCAAAATGTTTTCCATATGTTTCCTCAAGGTTGATTGATGTGTTCGTAACTTTGTTATCATAAAATGGTTGAGAATGTGTTTGTTTAGAGGAACTAGGTCCACTTGATGGAGGGACCTTAGGTCCTTTATTGATTTTGGGATGTAAGTATCCAAAGTGATCAAGAGGTGCAACAGTAAGATCTCGTGGATTCATGGATGGGTAAAAGGTTGCAATGGCTTCAAGGTTATCAAGACATTTGTTGAAGATATTGTGCATGCTATCATCATCTTCTCCAATGATGTCTACATCACGAGGAGGAAAATTATGAGGAGTTGAAAGAGCATGTGGAAGCTCAAGGTCATTAGGATCATAGCCAAAGGCACAATTGGACATGTCTACTAAGGATTTCAATGAATTCCAAAACTTATTAAAAGGGAATTCCATGATGACAATGTATGAAAGCAAAATAAGATGTAAGAAATAGCAGAAAATAGAGAATCTAGAAAGCAAAATAGAAAGCAACTACAGAAACCTGTAATGTAGGAAATACCCAGAAAATACCTAAAAATGTTGTTCAGAATGTGCAGGTGGACTGATTCGCCCAGGGTGGCAAATGAGTCCAGCTATGAGATTTTTTTATGTTTTTTAGGAAATTTAAAGTGAATTCAATGATTTTCAAATTCCAACTAAGGATGCAAATGCAAATTTTCAGTTTTTGAATTTTTTGATATGCAAAAATGAAATCTAAATGAGTCTTTCACTAATGCAAGATGAGAAACCCTAGGATGCAAAAACAAAGCAAGACCTAATTGAATGTTGATGCAAATGAAACCTAGGATGCAAGATGCAATTGGAATCAAAAAGATAAAGTGATCAATATGAAGGTTCACCAAAATGAACCATCAATTTTGAGTGGTCTATAGGCTACTCTTGCACTCTTAGGGTTTTTCACCTAAAAGGAGAGAGATAAACCCTCAAAATCAATGTGGTTCACTCAAATTAGAAAATGTATGATGTGATTAAGGGGTAAGTGCACCAAGATGGTTCCCAAAAAGGGGGCTTAAGTGGCCACTTTTCTCTGAAATCAGGAAATGCTGACCTTGGACGTGAAATTGAGGATAGTTACACTCAAAATTTTGAGATGGAACAAAAACAAGGATTGAAGTGCTCCGAGTCTACTTTCTAAACTACTAATTCATTTTGAAAATGGTTAGAATTAAGGGGTTCAAAAGAGGGATGTACATAAATTGGTGTTGTTTTTGTCAGAAAAAACATAACATAGCAACTCTTGTACGACCTAAGCACGGTGAACTTTTTGTAGTATTTTTAAAATCGCTACAGTCAGAAGTTAGCTAATAGCATCTAGTTGGTGCACAATTTTTCTGATAATTTTTTAATGAATATTCTATTTTTTACTAATTTTCTAAGTGGGCACTTCCTGAAAAGCAAAATTTTGGTCGTGCTCCCCCTACAAATTTTTGAAAATAATTGATTTTTTTTTCTTTTTTTTTTAAATTTGTAGAATGGAGTCTAGTTTCTAAAATGTAATTTATTTGAAATTTTAATGAACGGTTAATTATAGCAAAAACACTAAACACTGCTTTTTAAAAAGCAGACATACAAACAAAAGAAATTATGGATGAAAGGCTTAACATTGTCAAAAAGTGAAAAAAATTACATCGTTGGATAGCTAAGAGAGAACCTAACATTACCCATGTTTTGATTTTGTCAATATTGAACTAGATGCAATCTTGATGGTGAGCACGGACCCGATTATGTGAAAAATTGTAGAATTTGCAAAACAAGTCTCGGCTTGTTGGGAATGCCCTCCAAACCTTTGGGTTGGTATTACAAGGAAAATAATTCACTTTTTTCTTTTTTTTAAAGCGAAATAATGTGTGCGCGTTATAACGCCCTCGCATTATAACACGAGCGCGTTTTTTAAAAAAAATCATAAGTGGCCAAAAAATTGGTACCCAACTTCATGCACCTTCCCTAAGGCTAAATGAGATGATCTAAATGCAAATAAGCAATGCAATTTATTGATTATGAATGCCAAACCTAAGAAATGTGCAATGTTTAAAAACACAGTGTGATATGAAGAAAATGCAATAAAGAAATAAAGAATGCAAGCAAAATTAAACAAGGCTAAACAAAGTGCACCTGGGAAATGAATGATGAATCTGGAGTGTCCTGAATGTTGATAGAAATCAGTGGAAATCACCAATGGGACTCATTTGCCACTGATGGCGAATTAGTCCTACTATTGGCAAAAAGTCCTAAAAACTAGTTTCCGACTGTCGGGATCTGGAATATGAAAAAATATACTTTTCTAGCCTTAAGGTGGGACTCATTCACCACTCATGGAAAATCAATCTTCTCCCAAAATTTTGTGAAATCAAGGATCAATTTTGTAGCACTAGATTTGCACTTGTCTTCTTGTTGGGTTGACAGAGTCAAATCTATAGAAAATAGACTGTAGGTTGTCTCCAAGCTTGAAATAGGATGTAGTTGACTTGAAATACTTTGTTGACTTCTTGGCCACCTTTCAACACCTAATTGGTTGATAAATCTGCATACACAAGTCTACAAACACACATGCAAAAGGGAGAAAATGATCAAGGGTTAGGTTATAGGGATTTTCCTTGGTCAAATCCCACTTTGGTAATCAAACCCTTAATAAAGAAATGAAATGAAATGAACAAGGAATGATGAATAAATAACATGTAAATGTCCTAAACTCACCACAACCTTGTTGAAGAAATCTAAAGATATGTCAATGGCTGCTCCAAGATACTTGATTGATGCTTGATTGAATGATACAAAGTGTTTCAAATGCTAATTGATGTTTAGTGAATACAAGTGAATGAGGAGATTGTAGGAGATGCAAAATGAGAAGAAAATTGCTTATCTATACACACTTGTGCCTTAGTAACCCAATAATACATCACAGGCTAACATAAGGTAATTTTGAATAAAAATCAGAAAGAAAATTTGAAATATTTTGAATTTGGATCCAAGAGGGACTCATTTTCCACCCATAGCGAATGGGTCCTACCTTGGAATTGTAAGTGGGTGTTGGGAATTATCTTGCATTTAATGTTGTTCAATGTCGGGTTTACATTCAAAACTACACTTAATTAAGCCTTATGAGTGCATAAAGGGGTCAAATAAAGCATAAGAAAGGTGTATATAGTGAAGACAGGCCTAGAAAAGCATGAAAGCTTGTTACAAGACTTTACAACACTTCAAAATAGGACTTGATAAGTGATGAAAATGTTGTATTTAGGTGAATTGTAATGAGGAGAGTCTAGAAAAGTGTAGAAATTTTTTACAACACCTTCATAGGACACCTTAATTTGAATGTTCAGGACCTAATGTGAATGCAGAAGTTACATTGCAACATTAAATCAAAGAAAAACAGATCAAGCATCATGAGAGAAAGACCTAAAAGACCATGAAAATGTCCAAGAGCCATTTTTCTATGGTACACTAGGATGCAAAACACTAGGTTTTATAAAACCTACAACCCACTTAATGTTTGAAAACCCTTTACAAACAACCCACTTAATGTTTGAAAACCATTTACAAACAACAACCCACATAATGTTTTAAAACCATTTACAACTAACAAACCAAACAGTTAGAAACCCCTCACCTCACTTCGATTAAGTCCACCCCCTACTCTCCAACCTTTCACTTTCAACCTACAAAATGAAAAATCCAACAACACACAATGTTAATGGTTGTTGGAAAACATTAGGTGCTTACAAAATGGTGTCTTTCATTACATTCCTATGATCTAAATAACAAAATCTTTTCAAGACATTCATATTATTTTTTAAAATTTCAAGTTGCAAAACACTGGGTTTTACAAAACATACAACCCACTTAATGTTTTGAAAACCCTTTACAAAAAACAACCCACAAAATGTTTTAAAATCTTTTAGAAGTAATAACCCAATCAATTACAAACACCTCACCTCACTTTTGTAAGTTTTTCCCTCTCCCACCTGCAACGTCTCTCTCCAACCCTTTGCTTTCAACTTGCAGAATGAAAAAGCTGACAACACATAATGCTAATGGTTATTGGAAAATAATGGGTATTTATAAAATGGTGAATTTCATTCATTCTTACAGTCTGAATAACAAATTTTTTTAAGACATGCATACTGTTTTCTAAAATTTCAAGTTGTAAAACATTGAGTTTTATGAAACCTACAACCCACTTAATATTTTTAAAACCTTTAAAAACAACAACCCACATAATGTTTTCAAACTCTTTACAAGTAACAACCCAATCAGTTACAAACCCCTCACCTCAATTCGGTTGGTCATCTCTCCTACCTGCAACTGTGCCCCCTTACTCTCCAACCTTTTGCTTTCAACCTGTAGAATGACAAAACCCACAATACAAAGTGTTTTTGAATAACAATACTTGTTACAATTTAAAACATGTGTCTTAATCATGTCAGCTCCCCTTCCTACATGCGATGAATGGGTAGCTTCTCACGCAAGGCAAAAAACACCATCATTATTCGAAGTGGCTGGAAACAAGAGCTAACGTCGCCATTATCTCATCACTTTCCTCATTGTGACGTTTTCTCCTATCTGCTGATTTCATCACTTTTATCATCTGTTTGACGAGTCCCCCGCTATGCCATCTTGTCATGTTATGTGTATGTTTTTATGTATGTTATTATGTTTTTATATGTTTTTTTTATGTACATAGGTGTGTTTTATCGAGAGATTAAAATAGAATAGAAGACTTTTAACATCCATGAGACCAAAAGAAGGCCTATGGAATAGTGATCCCTGCTATTTTAGCATTGTGAAGTGTTGTTCTCCTATCGTTTAGTTTGATAATGAGCTCTCTCATTCTTCCCACCCATTCCATGTTGAATAAATCTTGAAAATTTGTAGTTGTTAACCTACTTATGTAGCTTCCTTTGATTTCACTATAAGCTTACAATCTAGGATAAAATGATTTTCAGTTTCCATATGTCCAACTACACAAAAGATACAAACCCTCTCTTCCCAAACTTCTTTTGGCCTTTTCCATCTCCTCGTTTTGCACCGAAGACGATGTGAGTTAGTCCTCAATTGTGCAATGAGAATCTTTGATCTCCACAGAATATTTTCCTCTATATATTCCTTTTGTTGATGGTCCAATTTTGGATTAAATACTTCTACATAATACTTTTTCTTTCTTCCAACCGCTCTTGTCCACATAACCTTGTGAAACTTTTCAACCACATACAACTTTAATTCCTTACTATTATTAGAACACTCGTTGAAGTGAATGTTCCACTTGTTCATCCACTTACAATTTTGTTTCATTTTTTCTTTCCCCTAAGACACCTCTAAAAGCAACAATTGGCCACCCATGAGCTTCCATCTAGTCAACCTTATTCAAATATCTCAAAAGACTCACCATAGAGATGGCCTCAATAGGAATTGCCCCTGTTTCAACAAGAAGTATCTCACAAGGAACTAAAGCTTTTAGTTTGAATTTTCTTGTGATCAAACGCTTTTGAATTCTCTCTATTCATGCCCACTTGATGTTAGAAGTGTTGGTAGCCCAAATTTCACACCCATAAAGGACCATCGGTATAACTATCAACCCAAACAATATTTGAATAGTTTTCCAATCTAATAACTTTTCCTCTCTACATCTATTTTGAAGAGAAAAAAGGGCTCTCCAACCTCTCAAATTTCTTTTCCTTCTGCAAGTTTCCCAACATAGCTTGTTGTTGAATTCAATTCCCAGGTATTTATACTTTGTTGGGTATGTGCAGGATCAACATGGAAAAAACAGGCCCTTAAGTGGCAAAAAAATCAGAAAAATCAAAGTTAGGAAACTTGACGTAAAAATTTGAATAAGTTATCTATATTATTTCAAAAATATGTAAAACTAAAATCTGTATAAAATTGAATGTAGTTTCTAAACTACTAGGTTTGTTTAAAAAAAAGAAATCTATTTGGTGAAAATTTGAAATTTCATTGCAATAGTACTTAAATTTCAGGGAAAAATAAGAAGTAGGTCTCTGTCTGACCACCCTAACCACAATAAAATGGTAATATTTTTTTATAAGATTTTAGATATAAGTAGATGACTCATGTCCCGATGTGATGCATATTTTTTTATAATTTTTTTCCAAGTAAGTAATTAATTATGATTTTTTTATTACAACTTTTAAAAATTATAAAAAGCTCATATGTCGACCACCTTAACTTGGTCAAAACTTCATGAAATTCAATTTTTCTTTTTAATCCTATATTATGTGAAGCATAGAATGTGATGCATGTTTTGGATTCTAAAATGTGATATCATTTGAAAGCTATAGATGTTTTTCAATCAGTCTATCAATCAGGACTTTAGTCGTAATTTGAATAGAAAATGAATAATAATTACTTATTAAATTCAAAGTAAAGCATAATTTATATTTTTGGAAAGCTGAGAATTTTCTTTAAAAACCCTTTTCGTTTCATCAATTTTGGGTTAAAAAAAAGTCGTCAGCCACATACCCATCATATTGCCACTTTTTGGCCCATCATGATCCTGCACATACCCTGTTACTTCCTCTAGGATACTCCCTTCGAAATAAAATTTGAACTGATTTTTTTTCTTCTTCTTAAGGAATACCATGATCTTGTTCTTACTAATGTTAACTTGCATACCAACATCCTTGCAGAAATGCTCAAGTGTAGCCAAATGCGCTTGCAACCCTTGAATAGATCTAGCAATCAAAATAAGATCATCTGTGTATAAAAGATTTTTTACAACATACACTCCTAAAGGGACCCCTTCTCCACCCTTCAAATTCAACCACTCCTCAAGCTTATCAATATATAGGCCAAAGAGAGTAGGAGAAAGAGGGAAGCCTTTTTTAACCCCAATGCCACTCTTAAAGCTTTCTAAAGTACCTGCCTGAGTTTTGATTTTTACCCGAACTTCTTCATAAAGCCTATGGACAACAACTCTAAAATGCTTAGGAATGCCAAGATCTTTCATTTTGTCCCACAACTTTTTCCTGGGCACTATGTCAAAAGCCTTCCTGAAGTCCACAAAATAACAAAAGGCTTCCCCTTTCTCATCCCAAATCTTTTCAATGATATGCCTTAAAGTGATGTCATGATCAATTGTTGAGTGTTTTTGCCTAAAACCCGCTTGCCCCTTTTCTCTCTTATTTTTAATTTCTGCCCATTTACTGATTATGTGCTCTATCATGTTGCCAAACATTTTTGCAAACAACGGGTTGATCATGATGGTACGATAGTTAGATGGGTTGTTAGCATCCCCACTCTTCAATAAGGGTATGGCTAAGTTGGTTATCCAATCTTTTGAAAACCCACACTGAATGATGTTAAATATATGCATAATGTGAGGAGCTACGTCCTCATAAAGATGGGGTGCACATATTTCTTTCAATGATTACTTTAATCTTCACCCTTCACCACTTGCATTTTCATTGTCGTGCATGTACGTTGTCATTCCTTGCATGAATTTAACCCATGTTTTCATTGTGATTATTTAATATTCACCCTTTCTAAAAGAAAGATTGCATGCTAACTTTCCTCTCATTTTCCACATTTTTCTTTTGCGTGCAAGAAAAATCATTCCATCTCCACACTTGTTGACCCGACTTCTAGTCTGCCTTTCTTCAATTGATTGTTTCTTAGAAAGCACTACATACCATTCATTGTTGTGTGTTTACGTCGTCTTGTACACGATATTTGCACAACTTTAATCTATTTTCATTGTCATTAATTGAATCTTCACCCACAAAGTAAATAGTCTCAAAGAAAAATTGCATGCTAATATTTTGGACTTTTGTTTAGCATGTGAGAACATTGAATGACTTGACCGGAGTAGAGTTATGTTTGTGGATGTAGGTCAGTCAATATACATACTATGAAATATCTCGACTATTACAACTTAGACTTTGTTATACAAATGAAAGGAAAAAACAAGAGAGTTGTACCTACCATTGCACATATGCTAACTTTCCTCCTATTTTCTCTCCTTCCTTTTGCATGCAAGAACACTAGGTATCATGATTGGCGTGATGAATCAAGATTGTTGAGTTGAAAGACTCCATCTACACGCTTCTTTTTTTTTGGAATGCCCCTTCGAATGTCAAATTTTCTACGATTTGGTCAAACTAGGAAGGGTCTTTGAGGCTAATTATATTTTTTTTTATATTGAAAGATAACTTTGATGAATAAAATCTTTTATCATTTTTTAATAATTGAAAACATAATAACATATTTTTCCTTCGAACTTTAGGAGGGATCAAGTCTAAAATAAAGACAAAAATAATTGAAACAAGATCAAACAACAAATATTTTAGAGGCATTTTAATTGGTCCATCATTAGGAGTTGAGACATAAGCCACAAGTATCTCTTACGGGGTTTGTAATTACACAATGGTGTTTCAAGATATCGTTTCCAATCTTTCCACCAAGACTTGAAGGACCTAACATCAATTTTGTGATCCATACAAGAAGAGATGACATCAATTATACTTTAGAAGGTCTCTTCAATTTTTATTAGATAATGGGAATCTCAACTTGGCCTTAGGCTAAGATAGAAAATTATAGGTGGTTCTATCAAGTATACTTGGAAGAGCTTTAATTCTCTTATTAAAAATTTCAATGCATGAACCCAAGGGGTTTTAGCAAGAGAATAATCTTGATTTAATAGAACTAGAGACTACCAAATAGAATACTAGTTAATTAAGAGGGCCTTGCATAAACCATTACCGTCTGAAAGAAGCCAAAGCTTGATGGACTCTTAAGCCTTCCAAGTACTCTTAATAAAAAATGTGCCTTATATTTGGATGGGCTTTCTCATGGTGAGGAGAGTATAGACTCCAAGACCTTTCCAAGCTAGTCACCTATTAGGAAGTAATGGTGAAATATAATGCCTAATGATAATTTTCTTGGCATTATTCCCTTCTAGAGCTTTGATGATCTATTTAGCATACAGAGAAATTCCTTGAAAATGGATTGAAAGTAATCCTAAAACACCAACATCATCAAGGAAACAATAAAATCCCCAAGGAACACAATGAAATATCTTATTCTCATCTATACTAGCCTAAAGAAATTCATTGACTAGCTTCTCAACTTTTAGATAAGAACCCTTAAAATAAACCCAACAAGAGGAGTAATAAACATAGGCAACAAATAAAATTTAGAGCACACCTAGAATTTACCAACCAATGGGAGAGGCTTAGTGATCCAATAGCTCTCTTTTCAACTTCTGAGAATGAAAACTTGATTACTATTGCCACAATATAGTAGGCAAGCCCTGAAAAGTGAATATAATTCCCCAAAATTGAAAGACTTCCCATGATCAATTTTTTTTTATTTCTAATTGAAAAATCCAATTAGCTAATAGTATTTGCATGATCAGTCACCACATAACAACAACTAGAAATTACTCAAAATATATTTGAAGAACAAACCTAAAACTTGTGGTCATCAACTATTACATTAGAAACCCACAAAATTATTTAGCCCATCTATTTCACCACTAAGCAACAATTTTTTGTCCTCTTTAATTAACACAAAATCAATTTCCTTCCTAACAAAATTCATTCAATCCAATAACATTTAAATTCTAACATTTTCTAACAAAAATAAATAAATAAATAATTTAGAAAAATTGATTAGTTTTTTCACCCATTTAAGATGAATTTGAAGATAAACTAGTGTGTTATTATTATCATAATTAAAATTTTCTCTAATATCAAAACTAATATCAAAAATATATATATAAGACAAAAGTGAATTTATATTTGAATAATGCAAAATAATGTTGATGATTTGTTACTCAAGCATGATTCTAAACTGAGCTATCCCACTACCCACATACTTTTTTGAGAAAGCACTACATACTATTCATTGTTGTGCATTCACGCCGTCCCTTACACAAAATTTCCACAACTTTAATCTGAGAAAGCACTACATACTATTCATACGTTTAGGAGGGATAAGTATCCCAATGACATTTTGATTGGTCCATCATTAGGAGTTGAGGCATGAGCCATAAATATCTCTTACGAAGTATATAATTACAAAATGGTGTTTCAATAATATCGTTTTCAATCTTTTCACCAAGACGTGAAGGACCTAACCTAAATTTTGTGAACCATACAAGAAGGAATGACATCAATTATAGTCTAGAAGATCTCTGCATTTTTTATTGGGTAAGTGGAATCTCAACTTGGCCTTAGCTAAGATAGAAAATTATAGGTGGTTATATCAAGTAGATTTGGAAGAGCTTTAATTCCCTTATTAAAAAATTCAAAGTATGAACCCAAGGGGTTTTGGCAAGAGAACAGTCTTGATTGAATAGAACTAGAGACTAGGAAATAGACTATTAGTTAATTAAGAAGGCATTGCAAAAACCATTATCATCCTAAAGAAGCCAAGCATTGATGGACTCCTAGGCCTTCCAAATGCTCTTAATAAAAAATGTGCATTGTATTTGGATAGGCTCCCTCATGGTGAGGAGAGTATAGAGTCCAAGTCCTTTCCAAGCTAGTCACCTAGTAGGAAGTAATGGTGAAATATAATGCCTTATGATAATTTTCTTGGTGGTGTTCCCTTCTAGAGTTTGATGATCCATTTAGCACAAAGAGAAATGCCTTGAAAATGGATTGAAATTAATCCTAAAACACCAACATCATTAGGGAAACAACAAAATTTCCAAGCATCACAATGAAATTTATTATTCTTATCTATACTAGCCTAAAGAAAGTCATCAACTAGCTTCTCAACTTACAGGTAAGAGCCCTTAGAATAGACCCAACAAGGGGAATAATAAATATGAGCACCAAATAAAATTTAGAGCACACCTGGAATTTACCAACCAAAGAGAGAGTCTTACTGATCCAATAACTCTTTTTTTTAACTCATGGGAATGACATCTTTCCACAAGATAGTAGACAAGGCCTAAAAAGTGAATATAATGCTCAAAAATTGAAAGACTTCCCTGATCAATTTTTTTTCATTTCCAATTGAAAGAATCCAATTAGCTAGGTTTGGGAAGATTTAATAATGTCTATACCATTGCACCTTTTGTCATTGAATATTCAAACTAGAGGCTTGGAAGAATATGTCAAGGTAAACAAAGGCCTATTTGATATTGTTATTGTCCTCAAGAAGAGTGAGAAAAGAATCGTCAACAAAAATTCCATTGACCAATTAGGTACACAAATTAGGAAATACAATACCTTTAACAAGCTTTGGGAGACCACATGGGTCAAAAGATAGCCAAATCCTTTAGTAGCAAGCATGTAAAGCACATGAGCTAAAGGGAATTTGTGGTGAATAGACCAAAAATCCCAAAATGTTTGGATTTCTAACCATTAATGGTGATGCTAATTGAGGCATCAATGAATAATATATGAATAAAATGAATAAAGTAGGGCCCAAATATAAGCACCTAGTGCATGGAAAGAATAAGGGGCCATTCAATGTAGTTGTAAGCCTTGGTAAAGTCAATTTTGATTAACATTATAGTTTTTTTAGAGCACTAATCCCTTTACATCCCTTCCTAGATAGTAATAGTGTTGTTTAGGATGCACCACAACTTGTTAAAACTAGATTTCTTAGGCTAGACCAATTAGGGAAGGAGTGTGTTTAGCTTGAGAGCAAGAGCTTTGGCAATGATCTTGTAGGAGACATTTAATAAGGTGATAGGCCACTACTTGCGTATTTATTCTTGGTCCCCAACTTTAGGGATGAACTTAATATTAACTTTTGTTGATTATGTTTCCCTAATAATTTTCATGGAAAGCTTCTAGACAAACCTTGTGAAGATCTTCAACCATAGTATCCCCAAATTTTTTATAGAACTCACTCAATAATCCATCCATTATAGTAGCTTTATTGTTAGACATAAATAAAACTACCTCTTGTAATTCTTCCATAGTGAGAAGTTGATAAAAAAGAATGTGTTGAGATATGGAAACTTGATAAAGGACCACATTTAGACATTATTATAAAGTGAAATTTCAATTTATAGAATATACTTGAGTAGTAAAAAATTTCTCATAATGTCAAAAAATGCCTAAAGAATTCATGGAAGCTCTATAGAAAGCTACTATCCCTCCTTTATTAATGACTTGAGATGTATGATGAACTTATAGAACCTAGAAAATATCTTTACAAACCTTGTCTTCAATCTTAAGCCAATGAAGATGAGATTTGATTTGAACACCACTAGTGGATTGGGTATTTACAACTTTCTTCTTGTGGAAAAGCATAGCAATGTGATACCAAGATTTTATTTGAAAGGTTGAGCTTCCAAAGTAGTGATGGATCAGTGGATCTCTAAGGTAGTGGCCTCATAATAATGTAATGTTAGAAATAGGTGAATTGTTGCCCATAAATATGAAGGAAGTGGGAGGTGAATTGATAGCATCATCCCACCAAGCTATCCAATGTATCTCATGCATGAGACATGACTCCAAATTTGAAACATATTGAATATGAGCTTATATGGCCTTGTGAGTGAGTAGCACGATGTGTTTACTATCACATCCCATTCCTTGAGCCATCTACAAAATTATATATTTAACTCTATATTTTGATTATGATCATAAGAAAATAAAATCTTGAACAATTAGAATATGTTTATGAATTAGTTTTATATTAATTGATATGGTTTGTTTAAAATTAATATGAAAATTGGTTTTCATAGAAATGAAAAGGAATTTTATACTTTGTATATCATTGGTTTATACTAACACTTTCTTTATGTAATTGGACTAACTATCTCATTGTCTTGATGAGGTGGATGCAAGAGATTGTGTTTCCCCCCTATAGGATAAAGAGGGAGAGCATCACCAGAGAAAGAGAGCAATAGACCCAGGAAGAAAACAAAGGTAACCATGAAATTGACAGCTCACACACACACACCATATGTTGCATGATTTCTTTAAATTCTGAATGCTTTCTTGGAACAGATTGAATTTTATGTTTATTTAAATTTTCATTGGTGTTGCATAGTTGTGCAAAGATCTATGAGCTATTCATTTTTATTATTGTCGTATGAAATGTTTAACTTTCTATGGAATGTTACTCAAAGAGGTAAACATGCTTGATGACTAAAAACCTAACTCTTTCTTCTCATATGAGAACACAATTATATGTTGAGTATAAAATACATACATGTGTCCTTGTTTTATGATTATGTTGTTTGAGTGACATATTTATTCTAGTTATAGATAATGTTTTTATTCAAATAAATTTTTAGTTAATATGATTATGTTTTAGGGTAGCTAATTCCACTCGTCAAGAAAGAAGAGAGCAAAAGAAGGATGTGGAAGTTCCTATCAAGATAGTTCCAAAGAAGGAGGAATCTGTGCAAAATGCTCCAAGGCCAAAGGGGGAAAGGTTGTACAATAATGGAAAGGAGATTAAAAGGAATGATTCTAGCATGGGTAATACAAAAAAATATCAACAAGTTTGGAGAACCATAGGGAAAAGAGGGCTGCCTACATGATGTTTTATATGCAGAGGGGATCACTATGCTAATGAGTGTCCCAATAAAACTTCTGGATCATGACCATTCTATTAATCCATTACCCACTCAATAAGCAATGTTTCAACATAAGATAAATGTAGCAGTGGATGATCGTCAGGCAGAGTACCAAGTAACTCTAGTTGAAACGCCAAGTACTTTGTTTGGTTTACCTATTTTTGTTCTTATTGATACTAGTGCAACTAAGAATTTCATTTCACCTAGAATAGCTAAATAATTATCTAGAAAGGCGGGACACATGTCAATTTCTTAGGATGTAGAGTATGCAAACTAGACAAGAGAAAAGGCAGATTAATGTCTATTCGAGGCTAGGATAGAACTACCTAGTTTTTCTATAGAAGTTAACCTTTATGTCACACCTTTAGGATCATATGATATTATCCTAGGTATGAATTGGTTGTGAAAACATAGGGCTAAGGTAGATTTCCATGCTAATACTATAGAATTCCTAGATGATTTTGGAAATCAAATTAAATTCCAAGGGATACCTAGAGAGGTTAGGATTCAACAAATTACAGAAATACAACTTATAAGAGCTAAGAAGAAAGGGTGTAAACTCTTCACCATAAAGATTGAAGAACTTGGGAAGGATAGTGATGATTCAGAGTTCCAAAGTTTACAAGAACTAAAAGATGGTGAAATAGATGAAACTAAAAAATCGGATATGGAGACATATCCAATATTGAGGAAATTTTTGGATTTGTTTCCAAACGAGTTACCAAGGTTTCCTATGAAAAGAATATTTGACTTCTCTATAGATATAGTTCCAGGGTCATAACCTATTTCTAAGGTGCCCTATAGGATGACAACCACTAAGCTTATGGAACTTAAGACACAATTGGATGAATTGTTGTCGAAAGTATTGATAAGACCCAGTATATCACCTTGGGGAGTGTCAGTCATCTTTGTCAAAAAGAAGGATTGTACATTGTGTTTGTATATCGACTATTGTATGCTTAGGAAATCTACAGTTAAAAACAAGTATACGTTGCCATGCATTGACAACATTTTTTATCACATGAGGGAAGCCGTTGTATTCTCTAAAATAGATTTGAGATCTGGATATCACCAATTGAGGGTTAAGGATGAAGATATCTTTTAAACTGCATTCAAAACCAGATATGGACACTACGAGTTCATTGTTTTACCTTTCGATTTAACAAATGCACTTGCAACATTCATGAACCTAATGAATAGTGTATTTAGGGATTACCTTGACAAATTTTTGCTAGTTTTTCTAGATGATATTTTGATTTATTCTAGAAATGAGGAAGAACATTGCAAGCATTTAGAAATGGTCCTACAATGTCTAAGAGAGCATAGGTTGTATGGTAAACTTTCCAAGTGTACATTCTTCCAAAAGAGGGTACATTATTTAGGTCATGTGCTTTCGGCAGAAGGAATTGTTGTAGATCTAACTAAGATCAAAGTAGTAATTGAGTGGCCTATACCTAAGAATGTGTTGGAGGTAAGAAGTTTCATGGGTTTGGCAAGGTATTATAGGAATTTTTTTGCAAACTTTTCTAATATTTTTTTTCCTATTACTTCTTTATAGAAGAAAGGAAAGAGATTTGAATGGACTGAGAAATGTCAAGAGGCTTTTGACCTACTCAAAGAGAAATTAACCACCACACTAATCTTAAAAGGACCAAATCCTGAAGGTAACTTTACGGTTATCATGGATGCATGCGGAGAAGGGTTAGGAGGTGTACTAATGCAAGATGGGAGAGTAATTGCTTATGAATCCAGGAATTTTAAACCTTATGAGATGAATTTTGCATTGCATGATTTAGAATTAGCAGATGTGTTTCACGCATTGCAAATGTGGAGGAACTATTTGCTAGGAAAACCCTTTGAGTTGAAAATTGATCATAATGGGTTAAAATACCTTTTTACTCAACCTAATATGAATACTAGACAAAAGATGGTTAGAGTTAATAGCTAACTATGATTTTACTTTCAATTATATTAAAGGGAAAGAAAATCAGGTTGCTGACGCATTAAGTCAAAGATGACACATTGCTTCTATAGTAGCAATCCAAATAGATTTTAAAGGGCAAGTACTCCAAAAGTGCAAGGAAGATGAATTTTACTTGCAAGTTAAGCAAGCAATCACTGATAATCCACAAGATTCTAGGTATGAAGGTTTTCAATTTAAACCTAATTGAATACTTAGATATAAGGGTAGAATGTATGTACCTAACATACATGAATTAAGAAATCTAGTATGAAAGGAAATAAATGAAGCATAGTACTCTGGAAATCCTGGAGTGAAAAAAATGATGGCTAGTGTAAAACCATTATATTTCTAGAAGGGAATGAAAGGAGATACTGCTAGTTTTTTGGCTAGGTGTCTTGAGTGTCAAAGGGTTAAAGTTGAGCATCATCATCTTGTAGGCTTATTATATCCACATGATATACCAGAGAGGAAGTGGCAAGTAATAAGTATGGACTTTGTGCAAGGATTTACTATGTCAAGGAATAAGCTTAATGCCATTCTTGTGGTTATAGTTAAGCTTACAAAAGTAGTACATTTTATACACGAGAACCTAACTGATGGGGCACCTATCTTAGAAAGAAATTTTGTGTAGGAAGTATTTAGATTGCATGGGATTCCTGAAAATATTATTTCAGATAGGGATGCACGAGTCACTTCTAGGTTTTGGTAAACCTTGTTTACTACACTAGGGACTCAGTTGAATATTAGCTCAGCATATCATCCAGAAATGGATGGGAAAATAGAAAGGATAAATCAAGTATTGGAAGACCTACTTAGGATGTATTGCATGGATCGACAGTACAAGTGGGAAGATTACTTACCCTTAGTTGAATTTTCTTACAATAACTCTTATCATTCTGCGATAAAGATGGCTCCTTTTGAAGCTTTGTATGGCTAAAAGTTTCAAACTCCTATAAGTTGGGATAAACTTGAGGATCAAGTGAGTCTTGGGCCAAAAATTTTGGCTGAAATGGATGAGCATGTTAAGGTTGTTAAGCAAAGGTTAGTTGAAGCTAATGATAGACAGAAAATCTATGCTGATGCTAAGAGAGTGCCCCATAATTTTTTCTTGGGTGATAAAGTATTGTTGAGAGTGAAACCTCACAAGAGCTCCATTAAATTTGGAAAGTATTCTAAGTTAGCCACGCATTACGTTGGACCTTTTGAGATTCTAGAGGAAGTGAATCTAGTAGCCTATCGAATCGCGTTGCTAAAATGCATAATATCTTCCATGTGTCCTACCTTAAAAAGTATATACCAAGGGATAATCATGTAATTGATTGGACTGCTTTACACGTAAGCAAACCCAGAGTAGAAACCCTTGAGCCCATAAAGGTGCTAGGAATATGTAAGCTACGCATGTGTAACAGCGAATTCTTGTAGTGCAAAGTGCAGTGGGACCAGTACACAGAAGACTCAGCTACTTGGGAGGACTATGTAGAAATTCAATAGAAATTTCCTCATATTCTTAATGTTTTTGAGAATGTTTGAATAATATGTTGTTAGTTGTTATGTTTTAATAATACTAAGGTCATCGGGGACAATGAATCATAAGGGGAGAGTATGTTACACCCCAATTGTGAAGTTACTATTTACTATTACTACATAGGGTAAATATGAATGTAATGTGAATTTTGGAGATGAATAAATTATGCTTGTACCTTATTATCAATATGAATGTTATCTCATGTGATGTTATTTCATTTGATGTTATCTCAATTGATGTTATTTCATCAAGAAATACTACATAAAAGTGAATATATGGTATTATTCTAAGTTTGGAGATGTTTATGTATACTACATATGTTATGAACAACTGATTGACGTGTGCATGTGTTAGTGGATGCAGGTATGTGTTCCATTCCTCCAGACATAGGGGAAGTATCACTCGGGAGAAGATCTTGATCGAGTAACCAGTAAAAGTAAACTATATGAGCATATACACACACCACATTAGAATGATTGAGTTGAGTCAGTTTGTGGGTAGTAGGTAAGTCATCCTTAGCTTATATGTTTGCATTTAAGAGTCTTGTTTACTACTGCATGCATTATTGGGTGATGTTTATCTATTTGAGCTTTTGAGATCTTTTTTATTTTATTGTATGATTATATTGACAAGCGGGATGAACGTGGAAGTATGTGTGTATATATGCACATACATGTCAATGTGATCTAATGGCATCTATATGCACATGTATAGATGTACCACACATAAACACTTATCAATATGATGGTAATCATCAATGGCTATATGTGAATCAGATGTGAATATATATATATATATATATATGTATGTATGTACAGTACATACATGTATCCATATGTTATTGTACATATAAATACATGTGTACATTGGTGAATGGACACACTCATATGGATGCATCGATATAGATATACCTACACATATGTGTACATAGAGGCATATACATTTATACATATATATATTAATACATTCAATGTAATGCATTTATTATATACTATACAAAGCAGTAAAGGAAAAATGTTGCAGAGTAGTAGTAAGTAGGTTGATTGATATCAAAGGGAAAGAATAAATGCAAATATTTAAGTCCTTTTCCATTAATGTCAAAGGGGGAGAGAAAGTCATGCGAAAAAGAACAAGTTATCAAGGGGAGACAAAGAGTCATGTAGAAAGTTAAGGGAAAGAGAATGTAATGAGTATGTTGTCAAATGGGGAGAAACAAAAACGTGAAATAAGTATGGTGTAGAGCTGTTATGTCTTTGATGGTTTTCACATCATGTGTTGCCATCAATGACAAAGGGGGAGATTATTGCAAGTATGAGCAATTAGTGTTGTCATTGATGTCAACAAGCCTGTGGTTTCATTGATGTCTATTGTTGGGTGAGATTGTTGCAAGGGTATGAACAGTTGATGTTATACATGCTTTAATTAGTTGTTGTAGAGGAGGGGGACCAACCACACCAAGGCTCCAAGTCACGAAGAGCTGAGAGCAGAAGGATGCCTTGATCTACCTTAGGTTGGACAAGTGTTTTAGGTCAAGGATAAAGAATGAAGAGCACTCTCAAGTGCTTGTATCACTCTACTAACCTGAGAGATTTGATGGGGCTAAATGAGCAGGCTTTTGGAACCCAAATTGTACCTCAGACAACTCTCTGTTAGAGGACAATAGAGCGGGTCACAGATGAAAACACGACGCATTGGCATCTCATAGGGGCACTGGCGTCCATACGACTAGAAAGTATAAAATTACAGTAAAAGGTAAAAAAACCTACTAAAATCTTAGTGGTTGAGGTTTGAAGTACTAACTAAAATGGTGACTTAATAGAATAAGAAAAATAACTAGAAAGATGATATAGAAGTGACAGAAAGTAAAGGTGATGAAGATTAACTCCTAAGGAGTCCACTTCTCCAACAAGATCCACAAAAACACGTACCTACACATAGCCAAGAGAGAAAATTTTGGGGGGTTATATAGGGGTTTTCCGCAATCAAACCCCTGCTTTGGTGTTTCCACCTTCGCGAACAGCCAAATAGATGGAGAGATAGAAATACAATAAACAAAATAATGCTAGAATGGAAATGGAATCGAATGCTACAAGAGACACTAACCTACTCAAATCCAACAACAAAGTAAACAAAAGCATTACCACCCTTGACCAAAGGCACTCAAGGGCAATGAAAGAGGAATGTAAGCCCACAACAATGGTAGAGTCGATGCAGCTACAAAAATGTTGAAAGTAGTCTCACTAGATACCAAGTTGTAGCTTCTATGGTAAAATGTGTGGGATGTTGTGATGTTGGAGTTGTGATTCCAATAGTGCAACAAGTAGCAAAATTATGGAGCAAGAATTGTGGAGTAAGATCAAGCAGGAATGTAGAACCATAAGTTGGATAGAATGAGAAAGATAGTCATTTGAAGATGAAAAGGGAGGGAAAGAGCCATTAAAAAGGTCATCAGGAAGGCACGGGGGCATTACATTTCATTTTCAATGGAGAACATAATGCCTCTACAAATTCTAGAGGCAAGAATCTTGTTAGGATGACAGTGCACTGCGTAAACATTTCTGTCGTGCGCACGTCCTCAACATAAATTCCCCCACCAACACTAAAAACAAGCACCAAGTTGGTAGATTGCATATAGGTGATGTGGAATTACTTAGATAGATTTGATTTTTCTAAGGTGGAGAGTGTAAAAGGAGAATTTGGGTGTGAATTCACTCCTATACAATTGCATTGTGTTGTCATTAGTAAAGCTATTGGTGTCAACCTCTAGTGTTGCTTTGATAAGCTTTTGCATAAATTTGAGGAAGTTCTAAACATGATGAGGATATGTCTCTAGTGCTTGGTTTCCAAGTGCTTTTGAGAAAAAAAAAAGAGGAAATAGTGTATTGCAATGGTGTTTTGGATTACAGAGGTGTGTTCTTGTGTTGCTTCACATTTCTTTTAGGTTGAATATTTTCCTGTACAATTTGGATATGTTGGTGAGAGATGCTCAAAGGTGTTGTATTTAATATTTCATGTGTTGGATCATTGTACAAAAGAAGTTGTGTTCACCAATGTGTCAACTATGCATTGCAAAGGTGTCTAGGAGAAATGTCTTTGCTCCGTGTTTCTCCACTGAGTGGTTTCAGGTCATGTGGATCTGAGGGAGTTTCAATAGTGATGGTATCTTTGTTTGGTCAAGATGGTTCATGGTTTGGTGCTTCAGAAGTTAGTTTATTTAGTAATAATGTATGGCAGATTTGTTTGAGTGTACTAGGTGTGTACATTCTTCAGGTGGAAGTTTTTGCAAAGGAGTTTGTTGGATTTCAAGGTGTTTGAGGAATATTCTAGATCATGTTCAAGTGTGGTGTGTAGTTTTCAAGTCATCCTTTGATTTGAGGAAACATGTACTTAAAATTTTAATGGTGTTTACACAAATAACAACCAAGCTAGTGTTTACACTACTTGCGATGGATGAATATTGTTTATAAAATCATGTTGTTGTATAAGAGTGAATTTTCACCCTAGGTGCAATTCCCCTTTTTTCCTTTATCCACCTTAGAAAACCAAGTTTGGAGGCTTAATTCCACCTAAGCCCGCTGCTTGTATCACACTTGGCACATGTTTTGAGCATCGTTGGAGGCATTTCTATTGAGGGTCTTCCTGCGCAGCACACTTACATCCCTGACAGATTCTTGCATCTGGAGCCTGTAGAGGCGTTACACTTCCCATTGGGGATTGATTTATAATGCCCTCCTTGGCCGACCAACCCAAAAATGGTCAGTTTCTTCATCTCCACTTCAAATTCACTCCTTCAACAAGAATTTCAACTCTTCCTCCATTTCTAACTTCACTCTAGCTCTCTCTAAACCCTCTCTCAGCTCTCCAAACACTTTACACTTCATAGCAGCAACATCAACACTCCATCACTTCAGTAGAGAAAGTGTGGAACAAAACACCATGGAAGTAGAGGCTTGAGTTCCTCTCATTTTCTCGTGCCTAGTCTAAAAACTAACTTCCTTTAAGTATAATCTGAACGAAAAAGTACATCCACTCTTGAAAACCGTTAGTATCTAAATTTCTCTGGACTCTGTGCAATAACATGATTATATCAGATATTTCATTGATGAAGTGATTCTTGTGCAAGTTTTGGGGTAATTGGTATTTACCTCACTTAGGATTTTCCAACCAATTCTTCGCCATCACATTCTGGTAATACCCTTTTTTGAGTAAGAACTCAACCTATGCATTGGTGAAATCTAGGGAAAAGTAAGGCTCTTTTTCTGAAATCTTTAGACATGAGACAAAGGTGGTTCTTTGAATTTTAACCACCAACCTATTATCTTCAATTCTAATTTCCTAAGTTTGGGAATCATAGTGCCTAATGCATTTAAGAATTAACTCTGGGCACTGAACTGCTACAGGGAATGCAGCTGCCTCAACCAATCCACTATCAATTACTTTTTGTACGATGGATGGTGGACTAGGTACATTGAATTTTTCCCTAAATTCATTCATTTTTACCTATCCAAGCTTAGTGTCCCCTATCTCAGGCATGTCACAAGTTAACCCTAAGATATACTCATAGCCCTAAGACTTAATTCTTGCATGACTGAAATCCTTGGGTTTGAATAAACTTTCACTGGGTAGATTGTAATGCAGAAAGATTAAGTTTGGAAACTATGAATTTAAAAGGTAAAGCTAAGAACATAAATACCTCAGAATGACCCTGAATTCTGAAGATGAAAAACTACATCGGTGCACTCTCCCTCATCACGTCTCCTAGTGTGAATGTCACAACAAAAGAATGTTTCTTTCTTGCATAAATTTCCTTTTAATTCTCGTGATAAATGTGCAAGTGGGTGGGTAATAAATGACATCATCTTGTCATACAAGCACGTGTCGAATTTCACATCACCACTTCATTGCAACCGCTTTTCAAAAATTTGAAAAGGAACAACTAAAAGGGCAAAGAGATGGGTAGTTCATATAACTTTGCAAACCATTGAGGTTCATCCTTCATTGTAAAACATGCCCACCTTTAACAAGCACTGATAAGTTCATCAACCATTGAGGCGGTAAAGGGGGAAGTTTGATGAACTTGAAAAAACACCGCCAGCATTGCCTTAACTGAAAAATGTACTAGAGTGCGAGTTATAAGAGTTCACATAACTCAACAAAACACTGCCACATGTTGAGGACAATGCAAGGGAATTTTTTCTGGTAGACAAAGGGGAAGTTAGAGAAACCTTAGAAAACACTGCTAGAGTTATACTGTTCACTAGAAACATCATTGATTCCTAACTTAGCTAAAAATTGGGAATAAAACAAATTTTCGAGGGGATAACCAAAAACTTGGTAACAAAAGATAAACTACCAACATGATTTGCATAACATCATAACCTATTAATGATGACATATCTAACATGTTATCATTTCCTTTGCATTACTAACATCATAATTCGTACAAACATATAAGTAACATGCAATTATCTTGGTATCCTATACATACACCTTCTAAATAGTTTAGTATGACTACGTGATATAATCATGACAATCATTTTAACTAGATATATACATTGTACTAATAAGATACCATAAAACTACTTATATCCAATCTAACTCTGTGTGTGCAAGCTTGATTCATTATCTATGATAAGAATCAATATCTTGCACAAGCATTGGAAATCAAACATCAAAAACATAAATTTAACATGTAAAGGAGTAATGGATAGAATAACTAGCATGACTGGAAATTCAGCTCCCATTGAAGAAATTGCCCTCAAAGTTTAATTCTGAAAACTCCACTTGTTGCTTCTTCCACTTTTAACTTATCTCCAATTATAATCTCTATCCCAACATTCAAAACTCACAAACTAATAGCTCACAAAAACTCAAATAAATCTATTACTTCTCACTATTTGCACTTAGCATTGTTTTGCAAAAGAAAAACTACAATAGAATGGAAACAAATGAATGTCAAAGACTAAGAGACTACCCTCTATTTATAAGAAAATTTGAAAAACTTAATGCTACATTTTAGCTCTCACATTTGCCACCTTATTCATCCTATTGCCACCTCTAATTTATTGGAATTAAAAATCAAAAACCAAATCCACCTCTAAATATATGGACTAAGCAAAACTAGGTGAAATATGGCAGCTAAAAGAATAAGAATTCTAACACATATACAATCCAAGTAAAATCAGCTTCTAATACATGCTTGAGTCACCTCATTTCAGCCAACTTGTGGTAAATTTACTAATTCAAATCATGACAACAAGCTAGCAACATATATCCTATTTCTTGCAACTGTTGTGCCTAAAGATGGCGACAATTTTCAAACAGAAATGGTAGCATTTGAGTTATAACTCCTCTTTATGTGCTTTCCATCGCCACCATGTGGCTACCAAATCAGCCCATACGTGGCCTCCATTATGCATTATTTATAATGCTATTTACCATGCATTCTCAAATAAACTAAAACATGTGATAGCCATGCCTTACGTGGCATTCAATCTACTTATCTTTAATGCTTTTCAACACATTACTATGCATATTACTTATGTTATTATTTCTGATATCATGTGTTTTAATGTGCAGCCTTTATGGCTTTACTAATATTTACCTTACTTCTATCTCTATGTTTTATGCAGCCTTATTACTTGCACTTAATATGCCATTTGGCATTTTCTTCCAACGCATCACTATAAATATGTAACTCCATCACATATTTTCCATCAATCCTCTTTCCTTAACAATAATGTGAATGAAATAATTCATTATAATATTTTTTCATGACGTAATATGCCTTCTCATTTTGTGTGACTTAACTTTTATATATATATATATTATACCTTACTCTCTTTATAATATCTATACATATGTATATATATCTCACATCTTAATATTATATATATGTTTACGCATAAATGTATATATAGATATATCATTATATGTTTTGGTGCATAAATGTATATATATTACATATATATTTGTATATATGAATGGTCACACACATATTGCATAACTATACATGGGTATATGTAGATATTTATGTCTACGCATGCTCATACGTACGTACGATCATATGTGTGTGTCATCACACACACACACACACACACACACACACACACACACACATATATATATACGCGTACCATAGCATACAAACATCTCAAACTTATCAAAGATATTTAACATTATAACACAAATTGACAAGACAAACAAAAGAGAATCATAATCAATAATTCATAACTTACCTATCAACCAAAAAAGATAACAATGTGACCCAACACATACCGATACATAGCCCTTACCGACTTGACTAGACTTGTCTAACCTAGGCTATGAGTGTGTGTATTAGCTCAAGTAGGTACATTAGTGGTTACATGTACCAATCTCCTCTCCTGGGTGATACTCTACCTCTCCTCACTAGAGGGCTTGATTCTTTCTTGCATCCAACTTAGTGCATCATAAACGTAGTTAGCCAATCACATGAAAATATTATCCATCATATATCATTTACAACATTAAAAAGCAATAACATCATAATGCATATTCATGTATTTCATTCACCAATTGAACATATTAAAGTCAATCCTGTATTTAATATCATATTTATGCATAAAGGTAAAAGTAATCTAGTAACTAAGAATGGGGTGTAACATACTTCCCCCCTTATGAATCATCGTCCCCAATGATTTAAAGTACCAAAACAAATAAATAAATTCAAATAAAAGTTTTACTTTCAATTTTTCAAATCATCCAAGAAATAACTAAATTTCATGTACTAACAAAATAATCTTCCCTCGTAGCACTACCCTTTGCAATATCATCCTTATTGGACCTTGCACTGAGTGACCTTGCTAATGCATTGGAAGAATTTACGTGCTTCAAGCAAACTTTTCTCCCCAAAGAACTATACATCACAATTATATTAGTAATAATTTAATATGTACATCATAAGTACATTAGAGACTAACTCCTATATGACACATATACCATGCAATGATTGGAAAAAATATGTTCACATTGGCTAACACACAATTGCCCTTAATGGAACCCAAATAGAAAAGGAATGTTGATGCATTGTGCACTACACCGTGGATCCCATTCTTTCTCTGGTCTTTACACCATTGGACAATTCAAAATTCAAGAAGGTCCATCACTGACACTAATATTTATCTTGAGCATACTAGTACTACCCCTTGACTACTATCCATCTTGAGCATAATACTGCCCTTAGACATGTTACCCAATTTTCACCTATAGGCTCAATCAGGCAAGGAAAAATTGTGTTCAGATGTTCTTGAAGGCCAAATGGGGACATTGTTGTATAGGATTAAATCATACATCTGATGCCAGGTCACAGGGAACTTAGTTGGAAAGCCCGCCTTGGTCAAGTTCGGCATGAAAATCCTCTAAGGAGAGAGTCTCCAAGACCTTCCAAATGTCTCGCCGACTAGAAGGGGCCTCGCTGAATGGAGGCATAATTGCCATGAGGTCTGGCCGACAGAGTGTGGTCTTACCAAAAGGAAGGAGTCGTTTCGGGGAAATGTCTCAGCGACTTATGAGAGTCTTGGCGAAAAGGGTCGTCATCGAGTGAAGGTCTTAGCAATGAAAGAGATATCTATATGACTCCTAAGGGCTCACTATAACATCTTGTTGAAAGCAATGTCTTGCCGATGTTCTGGGCAATGACAAAGGCGATGTCGATATGACCTTTTCTGCTTGACATAAGGTCTCACTGACAGATGCATGTTATGCCAATAACAACTGAAGAGTCTAATCGCATTGGAGAGACACGATAAGTGTCTCGCTGACATGCGATTCTAAGGAAGCAACCTTTAACCAACTGGAAATCTACATGGCATGAAATGCAACCAATCAGAGAGGGCCAAAGGGGAACCAAGAGCCATTTGACTGTTTGACTTCCCCCTGTGAACGAGATTAACAGAGCATAACGATCTTCTCAGAGATCAAAGGTGATTAGTCATCTCGGTGAACATGGTGTTTGAATCTAAAAGGCCAGGTCGAGTGTTGCTTCTCAAAGACGCTCGACTTGAAGAAAGATCTGGAGCGACAATCAGGCTGAAAGGATGAAACCGTGAGTCACAGGGACAAATGGGATGTCGGCTAGTAAAGGAGATTTAGAGATGGACACAAGGACCAAAAGTTAATGTTGCAAAAGATCTGAAGGCTTTCTCCTAAGGGCGATCTTTCACACTGACGTGGATAGCAAGGATGCAATCGAACACAGCATTAACTTCATTCAAAAAGATCTAGGGGTGATCTTTCTGAAGACGGATATTTTTGTAAGCCCTAGGGGCCGACACACTTTTGTATATAAGGCATTTTTTTCTCTTTGTAAAGGAGTTCTCTGAATGTTTTTCAAAAGTCTGTGACTTTTGCAGTCCTTTATGAGATTAGCAAAATTATGTAACTCATTTTGGAGTTCTCCTTATGCTTTTTCTGAAGTTTGTGACTTGTTACAGTCCTCTCTCAAATTAGAAAACTTATGTAACTCATTTTGGAGCATGTTATATAAAATTTACCTTGGTTACCATTGATGGTTCAATTTTCCTTCTGGTTCTTGTGAAGTATTGTGCATTTTTTAAGTGATTCATCAAGTTGCTTAGTGAAATATTTCTTTTCCTTATAGCTTTTGTTTCATGTTAGCATGCCTTTCTTTGCAAATGTAGTGTTATGTAGATCACAAACTATGTTTACTTAATTGCACATGCCCTTTTAATTTGTGAAAAATCTGCTCTTCCTTCTTGAAAGTATGTGCATGTCGAACCTATTTGTATGCATAATCCACAAAATCTAGTTGTGCAGACCCATATCCATCATTAGTATTCAAGTGTATCCTGAGTGTCTCATTGCTCTTATCAATGCGGTGTATCACCATATGATTTAAATTTCATTTGTATGTGTTCTTCTTCTCCCTTTCCCTTACAGAATTAGTAGTTAGGTGATACTGCCAATTAGGAAGCCGTCCTTCTCTGGAGGTTCATTTCAACTTCAGGTGACCCACGGCCTTGAAATGATCCCATGCTTCCCTAGAAAGCTCAATCTCAATCACTATGCATAGGGTGCACTTCTAGGTGACAACAAGATACATGTCAATTTTGAGCATAATAGTACTACTTTTTGAATCATGCTTTATATCAACAGAGCTTTCCTTGATCATCTTGATCTATTCTTCCATTTATAACAACATTTCCAGTCTAAGGCTAATCATATTTCCTAGATTATCCCAACTTATAGGAATTTGGCCCTTCCTTCTATATAATGTTTCAAATGGATCAAATTTCATTGCGAAAAGATAAAACTTATTGTAATAAAAGTACTCTCCATCAGGACTTGGTTTACCCTTTTAGTTTGACTAGTCTCAAGGTAATGAGTTGAGCATTTGTTTAATCAAATTTTCAATAAGTTGATTATGGTTTACTCAAAACCTTAACATTACTTGTGTGCCCCTATCTAAGATAACCTTCTCAAGAACACCAAGAAATCAAACACTACTTCACATAAATTTGCAGTTATGATTGGTACCCTACAATTCAAAATTTCTAATAAGAAATTGGTTACCTTGGTGATTCTATCCACCATAACATTATGCCAAATTCATTGACATAGAAAGATCAAAACTATTCTAATGATCTACCACTTCCTCTCTCGAATTTCTTGAGAATATACAAGTCCTGCTAGTGATGACATCATGTATCCACCCTCTGGCACTCTGGAAAACTCACTACATATCTTGCAACATCTCTCACTATAGCCTTCTAGAATATAGTGAATTCTCTTCAGTCAATAATCTTGTCATTCTTGTTTTCCCTAAATATGGCATCAATTTACCACACCCCATTCCTTAACTCTTCAGAATTTGGTGCTTAGGTTCTCCCTTTGGTATAGTCCATTCAAATAAAGCATCTTCCTTGGACTTATACCACATTTAATTCTTAAAAATATAAAGATTAGATATTATTGAGGAGATAAAACTCCTTCATCTTAGGGCATCCATATTTCGGCTTTCTTTTTCCTTTTAAATAATTATTTCCAAATTCATAGTTTTATTTCAACTCAATCTATCTCTTTTGATGAGCATTTAAATTGGTTGAATAACAATTCTTGTTAGATCATGCTGGTTTGATATTATCTCCCAAAAGATGTCCAAACAATTAATGTGTAAATAGTTACCAAGCATGAACATTTTTTGATAACTCAAAATCATGTGGAGCATGGTTTCATTCATGAATATTCCATTTCATATTTTATAGATGATAATATTTCCTTTCTTGAAAGAGCATACTACCTAACCTTTTTCCAAAGCATCAATAATTATCACACATTGGTCTTCTAATACAAAAAATTATAAAATTGAGTTGTAATTACTTCACTCTTATTTGGTCAAAAGTCTCTAACTTTTCTTGACCATTCCAAATCTATCACTAATAGTTCCAATACCTTAACCTTTAACTTCAACAACCTTGTTGTGGTCATTGAGTACGAGACTTTGGATATAGGGTTTTTGAACCATGTCTTATGGAGAAGTCAAAATTTCTCTCATAATGGAAATACATCATTAAACTTCGTTGAATAGGGTACTTATTTGTATCCATATACTTTCCTTCTTCACCTCCTTGGGGTTTCCAAAACATTAGATCATCTTAAAAGTTGTGTTGTGTTATGGAGACCAATCAGACTCAAATGGGAAGATCTTTACCAATATTTTATTTATTTATTTTTACTTATTAAATATTTATTTTTCACTTGTATTTAAAAGAGTTGTTATAAAATAATAGTAAATGCTAGAAGTGATTAGTTACAAATATATAAAATAAAATTAAAAGAAAATTGAACATTTAAAATGTAGCTGCCCAAAAGAAATGTGTTATTGGGTGCATGAGTAAAAACCAAAGGCTACACTTCATTTGAAATTAATGGGACATGTGTGGGAGCATATACAAACACTTAGATTAGAGGTTTGTGGGCAGTAGGTTGTGAAAAATGTTAGCAAAAATTTACATTTCTATGGCTAGAAAAACTAAAAAAGTGTCGCAAGTACACATAGCAAAGTGATGCAGGAGCATCCAGGGCGAAAAAAATCTTGCATCAATCTTGTTATTTTAGTTCTAATAAGGGCTTGATAGTTATGTATCTGATCATCATCAAGTTCCTTCTTTCGATATTCAAAATTTTCAGTGACATTGGGTTTTCATTGGGAGCAGGTTCTCTATCACTTTGAAGTGTCGATGGTGCTTTTAGTGAGCAGTGAGGATATTTTGGTGAGAGTTATGCTAGTCGACAAGACAATTGTGAATGTCTCTTCAACATTCTGATGGACTGTGGGCTTAGTTGATCATTGTGTCAAGGTGACCTTATGGCTTTGGCAATAATTACTCTTGAGTCTCTTTGACAAAGTGATATCTCATCTGAGTCTCATTGATGATGCAGTGGTGGTGATGTCGGGGAGACATACATGGTTCAGTGGAAGTTCTTTCGAAGTCTGTTCGACATTCTGATTAAGCTTTATCGACGTGACATGGTGGTTATGAAGGGAGATGAGTTGGGGTCTTAGCGGCATTCCAATGGTGGAAGATAAATGGAGATGGTCAATGGCAGTGTATGGTGAGTTTGATCACAACACCTAGCGGAGTGATATTTGATGTATTCCACATCGTTGTTGTGGAATACATATTCATTGGCTGACTTGGTGGAGCTATTGATAACGAGGTAACAACTTGGTGGTTTTGAAAGCTTATTGGGAGATAATAACTACTACAACACAAGTAAAGGAAGACAACATTGACCTGGAGAATTAGAAAAATATATAAAGCTAAAGGAATACAAGCTCAGGGAAAAGCTGAGAGTGTTGGGGTTACAGAAGGTGTGAATTGTTAGTGTAGGTTTTTTATTCCTTATTATAAGGTTTTTCCTACACATTTATTTAAGCTTGCTTAGGTTAATAAAACATGTTTAATTAGGTGAGAGGATTATGAGGTGTCACCTTCCTACATGTGAGCATCCATTAGCTATCTTGGGAAGATACTTTACTATCTTTAGTATGATAGATGGTTGCTCCTCATTGGTCGGTGTTGCCACCTCTTCCCTCTCTCTAGTCTATATAAGCATGCTACCTAGCTTGTATTTTCATTAGATATTGGAGATAGTTATCTGATGCTATTTTTCTATTCGAGCATTTCACATCAATCTCTTGGTATCGTTGTTATGTTGTTTCAATTGCTTTTGCATTTACAGTATATGTTTCTAACTCTTTCAATTGATTCTGGGTTATAATCTGTTTTACGGATTTTAACATGAATAACATGTAGTAAAGAATGAAGGGTGAACTTAGATCTACAAATCAAAGATGCATGCAACAAGCATCCCATCTGATGGCATGTAATCTATAACATCATTCCAGTAATAAAAGAAAATATGTGTTCTCTTCTTGCATCTAGTTTCTCTTTCTATGTGTATGTGGTGAGATTCAATAGGTAAGGGGAGGACCCTTCATTAGGTGGTATCAGAGTAGGAGTTCTTGAGTTTGTAACAGAGCGTCGAACATGAGGCAATTACAACAGAACCTGTGAGTGTGAGTTGAGATCAAGATGCCTTTAAGACCTGCCCAACTTGGTAGATATCTACCAAGAGATGAAATTAGAGCCCTCAAAAGGCACATGCAATCCTTTCAAGAAGAGTTCCAAAAAGGGAGAGGAGTACATCAGGAAAGAAAAGGAAATGATGATGAAACAGAAGAGGAATTGGAAGAGGAAGAACAGGATCAAGTACATCCTGGAGAGATGAGATTGCTAAGAGCAATATCCAATCTAGGAAAGAAATCAAAAATGGAACTTTTGACTTTTAGTGGGAGTCTGAACCCAGAAGAATTGATCGATTGGATCAATGATATGGAAGAATTTTTCAAATTTTAGGAAATTGAATATCCTCATCAAGTGAAGTTTGCAAATACCAAGTTAAAGGGCCATCCCAATATTTGGTGGAAAGAGATCCAGGTGGAAAGAGGGAGACAAGGAAAGGATAGAATTTCTAGATGGGACAGAATGGTGTCAAAATTGAAGAAATAGTTCATGCCAATAGATTATAAATTGGAACTACTCATGAAGATACAGAGTATGTGACAAGGAACGAGGATAGTGAAGGGGTACATAGAGGAATTTCACAAGGTCCTAATTTGGACAAGACATTTGGAGGAAAGCAAGGAGAAAGTTGTTCACTACATTAATGGTCTGAAACCTAGCATATAGGAAGACTTTGCACTGGTAAGAATGAATACCATATTGAGGATTCTTATCAGTTCTCTCTAAAGGTTGAAGAACGACTAAACAAGAGGTTTGAAAACAAGCAAAGATATGGAGGTCAAGGTGGAAAGACTGGTAAATGACCATATGGAGGTCGAAGTGGTGATCATAAGAAGGGTGAAGGATCTAGTACTAGCCAAGATTAGCAAAGAGATGACTCATATCAACCTCATGATCAGAATAGTGAAGATCAAAGAGGCAAAGGAAGGTCTAGGTGCAGACCAAGAAGAGGAGGTTTTAGAGGAACATCTTTCCAATGTGGTGAAGAGGGACATAGGGCATATGAGTGCCCACAACACCAAGAGAATAGAAGCAAGAGGCTTGAAGGCAAGGTGCGAGTAGCCCATGTAAATGAAGACACTTGGTCCTCATAGTCTGAAGATGAAAAAAGGGGTGAGTCCCTTGTTGTCATAAGGGCCTTGATGAATGAAGAGCAGGAGCTCGACCAAGGAAATATTTTTTTCTCACCCACTGGAAGTGTGAAGGAAAGGTCTGCAATGTCATCATTGATGGAGGTAGCACTAACAATCTAGTGTCAGAAGAAATGGTCACCAATTTGCAATTGGAGAAGAGAAGGCACCCAAGTCCATATTGGATTGCATGGTTGCAAAAGGATCAATGGGTCTTGGTCAATGAACAATGCCTGATGGGGTGATGCAAGAAGTTGTGTCCACAAAAAGCTCAAAAAGTGGAAGTGTTTTTGTTGTTTTTCAGAATTTTTCACACTTGGACTAAAAATTTGAGGCACTTACACAATGAATCTTTAAAAAATTAAATAATATTAAAGTTATCATTTTGAATCTAGTTTCCAAATATGTAATTTATTAAAATACTCAGATAATAGAAATTAAATATTGATAGGGATGTATAAAAACCACTTTTTAAAAGTCCCTTTTTTTTACCATACCATGCACATGTATGGACACCACTTTTTAACCCAAATAAAAGTATTTTGCTAATTCATTTTTGGGAAAGAGAGCTAACAACATTAATATTGATGAGAAATTTTTTTGTAATTTTTTTTTTAATATATTTTTTTTATTAATTTTTTATTTCCCTTAATTGTTGTTTTTAAAAATCAACGTGTATAGACAACATAATTGGACCTAAATTAAACATTTTTGAATCATTTTTTTCATTGTGTAGATAATTTTCTAAATATTGATGCCATATAATTCTTTTTACAAGAAACTTAACAAAAAAAAAGTTATTAAAAATTAAAAAAACCTTGATATTTCAAGTTTAAGGACTAATTTGCTTAGAAATTAATTAAAAAATAACAAATATAATCCAATCTTAATCAAAATTATATATTTGGAAACTAGACATCATGTTATCTAATGGGTTTTAATTTTATAGATTGATTCAAAAAAAAAGTCCATCAGCCATATTGTCAAAGTTGGACATTCTTCTTCAATCTGCCTTAGTTTTTTAGTTGCAGGTCAAAGGCTAAGGCTCTAGTTGCCAAGCCTTTCTTAAGCCTAAAACTAAGATAGCATGTGGGTTGGGAATTCAAAATTTTAAAAACGTGTACGCATTTTTAAAAACACATACGTGTTACAAAACACATGTGTTCTTTATTTTCTTGATTATCTAAAAAATTTAATATTTTTTAGAAACGCTTACACATTTTGCATTACAAAACATGTACACCTTTTAAAATGCATCTGTGTTTCTAAAAATTATTTTATTTTTTAAATAAATTACTTGTACATGTTATAAAACGCGTACGCATTTTTTTAGGCTCAGGTACCTGAAGCATAACGCATACGCATTTTTTTAATAACATGTACACGTTTTCTATAAGATTTTTTTTGCTGAAACTTCCCCTCTTTGTGGAACCAACTTCTTGCTTTTACCCTAATAAAATTCAAAATTGGTAACTATAGGGATGAGGTTTTGTGTGATGTGATACCCATGGATGCTTGTCACATGTTGTTGGGTCAACCATGGCAATTTGATCGATGAGCAGTGCACAATGGACACAAACACTTATTCACTAACGAAGGATGGAGTTCAGCATAAGCTAAAGCCTATGAAGGAAGTAGATGAAAAAGTATGCAACAATGCACAAATTTGTTTGGTCAATGGAAGGAAATTCTTGGAAGGTATGAGACATGAACATGTGTTTTGCATTAATTTCAAGAACTAAAAAGGAAGTTAGCAACGAAGTTCCTGTAGAAGTGTGTTGTTTGTTGGATAAATTACAAAGTATTATTTCTAATAATGTGCCTAAAGGATTACCACTAGTAAGGAAGATTATTCATCAAAAGGATTTGATTCTTAAAGCTAGTTTGCTATATAAGGCAGCCCATTGAATGACTCTAGCTGAGAATAAAGAGTTGAACAGACAAGTGCAAGAGTTGTTGCAAAATGGATTGATTAGAGAGAGTTTGAATCTGTGTGCAGTGCCTGCAATACTAGCACCTAAGAAGGATGGAGAATGGTGAATGTGTATTGATTCGAGAGCCATTAATAAGATTACCATCAAATATTGGTTTCCCTTGCCAAGGATGGATGACATTATGGATTGTTTGAGTGGGGTTGAGTATTTCACAAAGATTGATCTAAAGAGTGGTTACCACCAAATTCGAATCAGAGAAGGAGATGAATCAAAGACAACTTTCTAGACCAAAGAAGGCATGTATGAGTGGTTAGTCATGCCTTTTGGGTTGACCAATGCACCCAGCACATTCATGAGACTCATGAATGAGGTATTGAAAGAATTTATGGGTAAGTTTGTCATTGTTTACTTGGATGACATTTTGATTTTCAGTAAGATGTTGGAGGAGCACCTGATGCATATTTGAGAAGTTTTTGAGAAGTTGAGAGAGGAGAAGTTGTTGATCAACTTCAAGAAGTGCAGTTTTGTGACATGTGAACTAGTGTATCTAAGATTTATTATATTAGCAGGAGGTCTAAAAATGGATCCAAAAAAGGTGAAAGCCATTGTGGAGTGGCCAATGCCAAGGAGCGCTACTGAGGTAAGATATTTTCATGGCCTAGCAAGTTTTTACTGAAATTTCATTAAAAGATTCAATAGTATTTGTGCACCCCTAACTGAAGCAATGATAGGGGATAGAAAATAATTCAAAAGGAGTACCAGGGAAACAAAGAGTTTTGATTTGTTGAAGGTCATGGAGCAGCTTGTTTGGCACTCTTAGATTTCAATAAAGTGTTTTAGGTGGATTGTGATGCCAGTGGCAACACCATTGGAGTTATTTTAATTCAAGAAGGCAAACCTATTGCTTATTTTAGTGAGAAGCTGAATGATGCAAAGAAGAAATGTTTTGTTTTTTATTATGAATTCTATGCCATAGTTCAAGCTTTGAAAAAGTGGACACATTTTTTTTCCAAAAGAATTTTTTTTGTTTACTGATCATCACACTATTTGAACGATCAAGGAAAATTGAACCAAAGACATTTGAAGTGGGTGGATTTTTTGCAAATTTATACATTTGTGTTAAAGCATAGGAATAGAAGGTCAAATAGAGTTGTAGAAGCCTTGAGCAGGAGGCAGAATTTGTTAACAGAATTGCAGGTTGAAGTAGTTGGGTTCAATGAACTCAAAAGTTTGTATCCAGGAAATCCTGATTTTGCAGAGGCTTAGAAAGCTTGCATGGAACCTGTCATGTTGGATAGGATGAGATGGCTGGATTTTATAGTCCAAGATGGTATGCTATTTAGAAGGAATTGACTGTGCATTTCTAGAAGTTCCATGAGAGATAAATTGGTCAAAGAGAATTATAGTGGTGGATTGGCACGACACTTTGGTCAGGATAAGACCATTTCCATTGTTGGTGAACATTATTATTGGGTCATAATTGTAGCAGGATGTGAAGAAGTTTGTATAGTACTACAGAATATGTCAAATGGAAAAAGGAAGAAGTCATAATATGGGGTTATACCAGCCATTACCTATACCAAAAAGGTCATGGGAAGATATCAACATGGACTTTGTTCTTGGTTTTCCAAGGACACAGTGTGGTCATGACTCCATATTTGTGGTGGTGGACAGATTCTCGAAGATGGAACACTTCATTCTGTGTCATAAGACATGTGATGTTGTTCATGTTGCAAACTTATTCTTCAAGGAGGTGGTAAGACTACATGGTCTACCCAAGAGCATAATTTCAAACCAAGATAACAAGTTCGTTTGGTATTTTTGGAGGATGTTGTGGAAGAAGTTAAAAGTTGACTTGAATTTTAGCTCAACACATCATTTGTAGACAGATGGACAAGTAGAGGTAGTGAATAGGAGTTTCGGTAACCTCTAAGATGCTTAGTAGGAGACAAACCCAAGGGATGGGATTTGATTTTTCCCCAAGAAAAAATTGCTTACAACAATTCTGTCAATAGGAGCACTGGTAGATCACCATTCTAGATTGTGTACAGGAGTAGTCCAAGAACTATTAATGAATTGAGAAATATGGATAAGGAAGGAAAACACAGTGTTGAAGCTGAGGATTTTGTTGAACATATAAAGAATGTGCATGAAGAAGTTAAGGAGCATATTGATAACATGAATACATAGTACAAGGCGAAGGAAAATCAGAAAAGAAGGCATACGGAGTTTGTTGTCGAGGATGAAGTCATGGTCCATTTGTGGAAGGAAAGGTTCCCAATTGGTACATACAATAAGTTGAAGATGAAGAAGTTCAAACCATGTAATATTTTGAAGAAACGTGACTCACGGAATGCATACAAGGTTGATTTATTGAGTGGGATTCATGTATCACCTATTTTTAACATTTTTTAAATCTAACAGAGTATCACAAAGGAGATAAGGAGCACGAGTTGGTAGAGGTACAGTGGATTATTCCAACAATGACAGTAGAAAAAGAAGAAATTGAAGAGATCTTGTACAATTGTGTGGGGAGAAGCACCAGGAATAGGTAGTACAATGAATACCTAGTGAAGTGGAAGGGAAGGATAGTTAAAGATTCAACTTGGTTGTCCAAGTCAAAGGTTAGTTGTCTTGGTTTTCCTCTAATTCCCGAGAAGTGACAGAGTCACTTTTCAAATTATCCTAGGTGTCTGATGCAAGAGCATCTAGGGCAAAAAGAAATCTTGCATCGATCTAGTTATTTTAATTCTAATAAGGGCTTGATATATTATCATCATCGAGTTCCTTCTTTTGGTGATCAACATTTTCACTATGACATTGGGTTTTCGTTGGGAGTAGGTTCTCCATCCCTTTGAAGTGTCGATGGTGCTTTCAATGAGCAGTGGGGATATTTTTACGAGATAATCATGAATGTCTCTTCGACATTTCGATGAACTATGGGCTTAGTTGATCATTGCACCAAGGTGATCTTATGGCTTCAGTGAGAGTTACTCCTGAGTCTCTTCGACAAGGCGATATCTCATCTGAGTCTCATCGATCATGTGGTGGTGGCAATGTCGAGGAGACATACATGGTTTGGTGGAATTTCTTCTAAAGTATGTTTGATATTCTGATTAAGCTTTATCAATGTGACATGGTGGTTATGGAGGGAGATGAGTCGAGGTCTTGGCGACATTCTGATGGTGGGAGATAAACGAAGATGGTCAATGGCAGTGGATGGAAAGTTTCATCATGACACCTAGTAGAGTGATATTCGATGTATTCCACATCGTTGTTGTGGAATACATATTCATTGGCCGACTTGGTGGAGCTGTTGATAACGAGATAATGACTTGGTGGTTTTGAAAGCTTATTGGGAGATAATGACTACTATGACACAAGTAAGGGAAGACAAGGCTAACTTGGAGAATTAGAAAAATATATAAAGCTGAAGGAATACAAGCTCAAGGAAAAGCCAGGAGTATTGGGGTTATAGAAGGTGTGAATAACATACAGTAAAGAATGAAGGGCGAGCTCAGATCTGTAAATCAGCAAATGCATGTAACAAGCAGCCCATAGGATGGCATGTAATCTATAACATCATTCCAATAATAAAAGAAAATATTTTTTCTCTTCTTGCATTAGGTTGCTCTTTCTATGTGTGTGTGGTGAGATTTCTATAGGTAAGGGGAGGACCCTTCATCACAAAGGTTGTGTAAAAATAGTAGTAGTAAAACATGGAGAAAAATGTTGTTACAAGTTCAAATGGTTGTTGAAAGCTTTGTAAAATTTCTTTTCTAGAAATTTAATATATCTTGGACCCTCTTGTTGGTGGATATAGCCCAATTTTGGGTGAACCATGTTAAATCTTTGTGTTGTATTAATTCTGCTATAATTTTTTGTGTGTTTTATTTCTCTATTTTATTGATCAAATCTACATCTAACTAATAGAAATATGTCTTCTAACCCTAACAAGGGGCATTAGAGTGGGTTGTGTTTAATTATTCTCTACTAAAAGGTCTCACAACTGAGTGGAAGTCTCACAGTTGAGTGGAAGTTATGGTAGACGAGGGAAAATTGAAGGCAGATAAATTTAATGGGAAGAACTATTAGTTATGGAATATGCAGATGGGAGAATATCTGTATTAGAAGGATTTATGGTAGCCATTGGAAGGGAAAGCCAAGAAACCCTCAACTATCTTTGATGAGGATTGTGATATTCTAGACAGAAAGGCACTTGGCAGTATTTGTTTATGCCTAGCACAATCGGTGGCATTTAATATTTCAACAAAAAAGACATTGATAAATTTGATGCAGACCCTAGCAAAGTTATATGAAAATCCTTCTGCTTTGAATAAGTTATTTCTTATGAAGCATTTATTTAATATGAAAATGGTAGAAGGTGGGTCAGTTGTTGATCATTTAAATGAGTTTAATAAGGTTACCAGTCAATTAACTTCTATAAATGTAAACTTTGATGAGTAAGTTAGGGCTCTTTTGATTCTATGTTATTTTCCTAAAAGCTAGAATAGCTTGGTAATGGCAGATAGTAATTCTATTTCTGGTTCAACTATGCTGAAATTTGATGATGTTGGTGTTATTTTGAGCAAGGAAACTTGTAGGGAAAGCTTAGGTGGTACATCAACATTAGGAAGTGTTTTGAATGTAGAAAGTAGGGGCAGAACAAAAGAGAGAGGAAAGATTTCTAGGGGTTATGGGAAGTCATGAAGAAAATCAAAGGACAAGAGGTCCCAATCTAGAGAGAAGGATTGTTAGTACTGTGGTAAGTTGGGTCAAAAGAATAAAGGAGACAAAAAGGAAGGTAGTAAAGAGGAAAATGTGGTAAGTAATAAATCTAATGAGGATGCTTTGATTCTTTCCCTTGATAATGTTGATGATTCTTGGGTGTTAGATTCAAGGGATTCATTTCATTCTACACCCAATAGAAGTTATTTTCTTGATAATGTCCAAGGGGATTTTGGGCTAGTTTATTTGGGAGATAATGAACCTTGTCAGATTAAGGTGCCTACTTTCACAGCTTTTTCTACCACTAAGGAACCTTTTGTAGCCTTCTAATTTCTTCTTTAACACCCTTAGGCTCATTCAATAGAGGATTGCTTGTATTTGGAGGTTTCAAATTGGTTCTTTGTCGTTGATTTATCTCGGCATTCTTATCTCTTCTAGTACCCTTCTTAGGGGCTCTTGGAAAATAATTTTAGGCAAGTTCTATGAAAAGTTGAACCATTGGACTCACCAATGGCTTTCTTTTGTTGGTCGTGTTCAACTTCTTAAGTCATTGGTGCAGGCCCCAATTATAGGTGTATGCTCCAAGTGGCTCCCATTGGATTTATTAAGGATTTGGACTCTCTAGCTAGGAAATTTTTATGGGCTAGTAGTTTTTCATCTTCTAAGTGGAGCCTTGTGAAGTGGGATGTTGTGTGTAGCCTAAAGTATTTTGGTGGCCTCGGGTTGTAGTATTCCACTTTGACCAATTTTGCGATGTCTGCTAAACTTTATTGGAGATGGTGTTTGGAGCAGCATCATGTCTAGGCAAGGATTATTTCTCACAAATATCTAAGCAAGGTACCAAAGGAGGAGGTTCCTCGATATCCGCTTGTGGGGTAAGGTTTTGTGATTTGGGATACAATTAAAAAATGTGCCAAGTTGATTAAAGAGGGTTTGTTTTGGAAAGGGGATTTGAGGTTCTCTTCTGGTTTGACTCTTGGGATGGGTTTTATCCTATCATGTGTAGGTATCATAATTTGCAAGATCTTTGTTAGCATTTTTTTGAGGTGGGTTAGTCTCAAGTGGTGGATTTTAAGAATTCTTACCTCTATGGGCATGTGGAGGTGTCTAGATGGAAGGTGCCTAGCAAGTGGCTTGTGGTTGGCTATGGATATTTATCTTGCTGCTTATCAGTAGATGATTAATAAGGGTAAATATCTTTTTTCTTCTTTAATATCCTTAGGCTCATTCAATAGAGGATTACTTGTAATTAGAGGTTTCAAATTGGTTCTTTGTCGTTGATTTATCTTGGCATTCCTATCTCTTTTGGTACCCTCCTTAGGGGCTCTTGGAAAATCATTTTAGGAAAGTTTCATGCAAAGTTGAACCCTTGGACTCACTAGTGGCTTTCTTGCATTGGTTGGGTTCAGCTTATTAAGTTGATGGTGCAGGCCCCACTTATAGGTGTATGCTCCAAGTGGCTCCCATTGGATTTATTAAGGATTTTGACTATCTAGCTAGGAAATTTTTATGGGCTGGCAGTCTGTCATCTTCTAAGTGGATCCTTGTGAAGTGGGATGTTGTGTGTAGTCTAAAGTAGTTTGGTAGCCTTAGGTTGTGGTATTCCACTTTGACCGATTTTGCAATGTCTGTTAAACTTTATTGGAGATGGTGTTTGGAGCAGGATCGTGTCTAAGCAAGGATTATTTCTCACAAATATCAAAGCGGGGTACCAAAGGAGGAAGTTCCTCGATATCCGCTTGTGGGGTAAGGTTTTGTGATTTGGGATACACTTAAAAAAGGTGCTAAGTTGATTAAAGAGGGTTTGTTTTGGATATGCAATAGGGGATCTGAGGTTCTCTTTTCTGGTTTTACTCTTGGGTTGGGTTTTATCCTATGATGTGTAGGTATCATAATCTGCAAGATCTTTATCAGCATTTTTTGGAGGTGAGTTAGTCTCAAGTGGTGGATTTTAAGAATTCTTACCTTTGTGGGCATGTGAAGGTGTCTAGATGGAAGGTTCCTAGCGAGTGGTTTGTGGTTGGCTTGGAGGAGGTCGATTATGCTAAGCTTCAAAATATTTTGGCAACTAGATAGTGTAGCTCTCTTAGGGACAAGGATATGTTGCTAGTGGGTACCAGGAGCTAATTGCTCAAAAGTATGATGGGATGAAAGTTCCATGGTGGAAAATGTCTGGAATAAGTTCTCCTAGTCCAAGTGTAATTATTTCATGTGGACCTTGTTATGGTTAGAGATGGCAGATACCTAACAATTAAATGCAGATTTAAATAATAAATAGAGAAACAAAAACATAAATCAAGCATGGAACAAGAACACAATCACAACACAGTGATTTACCCTGGAAAACCCCAAATTGGGGAAAAACCAGCAATGAAGATCTTCATAACAACCCTTAACCCCAACTGGGCTAAGCCTGGAGGCTTCAGCCAGCCACACATACAATGGAGTCACCAAGCCATTATATAGACTTCCATACATGCAAAACCATGGGCTCAAAACCACTTATGGTTAATCCACTAACTCTAAGAATCTCACGCATGTGTTGAGCCTTTAGTAGCTTGGTGAAGCGAAGGTTGGCGAGGTGTGAGTCGACATTGAGCTCGGTTCATTGCTGGAGAATGGGTATGCCAAGATGGCAGATACCAAGTCGGTGTAGAGAGTTGTGGGGACGTTCTCATTGCAGGTGTCAAAGTGTTGGACACTTTAGCCAAGTTGGAATTGGGTGCACCGGCGCAAGGGGTTGTAGATGGTAAGCTCAGGAGATGGAGCTCATCTGTGCACGGCAAACTCTTGTTGGGAAGTCAACCATTTGGAGTCCGAATGGAGTGACAGGGTCGCAGTGGCTGATTCAGGGGATCTGATCAATCGCCTTGGAAAGTTAGGGGAAGTCGGCAGGGCTGCAATGCTGTTGTGGGTTGAAGTGTGTCTTTGGTGGGCGCAAGTTCAAGAACAGCGAAGTTGGAGTAAGGGGGATTGGGTTTCACAACTGGGTTGGTGAGAACAGTTCAGGGGGTAGGAGCACATGGTGTGCGTCCGAGGAGTAATCAGTGGTAGTGTCATTGTTGCAGAGGTCAGTTTGGGGCCGAGTTGCATTGGGCAACGTATTGCAGTGGGCATGTAAGTCTAGGAGTTTAGTTTGGAATTGACAAGTTGAAGTGAATGGGGGGGCCTGTAGAGGTAGTGCTCAAGGTGTAGGATTTGGTTTGGAACCAATCCGAGGTGAAATCGATGTGGCGAGTTAGGCCTAGGTGTGGAAAAAGAGGCCGAGTCACAAAGTGAAGTCGAAGGAAATGGAGTACTTTGCAGTGGGCTGACAGGATGGTAGGTCGGAATGGTGGCCGTGGGTGCAGACTAGGAGACAATGTCATGAGTTCAGTGGGTCAGGCATTTGTATGTCTAGAGGTGGAGGTGAAGCCGAGAACACAGCTGTCTTGTGGGCTAAGCTGAGTCAGCATTGGTTGTTGGCGAGTTGCATGGGATGGCATTTGATTTAGGAGGTAGGTTTGTAGATAGATGTTGGTTGTTTTGGGCTACAGTTTCTGACAGTGTAGTGAGAGACTTTGGGTTGAGTGGGTACTCTGGGAGTGTGCCACGATGTTGTGTCAGGGTGGAACAAGATGGTGCGACAGATTGATGTGGGTAGACCAAGCGTTGAGGATGTTGTTCAATGCAGTGTGGCGGTTGAGGCCGAGAGTGTCGAACTCGTTGGGATGGCCAAGTCACAGGGGTGTTTGTCAAGTTGGGCTTGGCAAGGGCAGGCATAGGGTGTCTGGAGACAACGCAAAATAGTTTGGTTCATGCAGAGTCGAGTCGGTAGTTGAGGTTGGTGATATGAAATGGGCTATGATGAAGTACTGGGAAAGCACTGAATACGGGAAGTGTATCAGTGGGCATAAGTTGTAGACCAGAAGGGTGGAAGTTGGACTTGCTATTGGGTCAAGCTGCTTTAGGTTTGGGATTTTCTTTTTTCTTGCATGTGCAGGGTTTGTGAGTTGCATGTACTTGCATGTGTGTTGCATGCACTTGCATGGACTCGCATGTGGCTTGTATGTGCTTGCATGTTGATGCATGTAAGATTTCCTAGTGTTTAAGGTTTTGGGTATTTCTTCTGTGAAGATTTCTTAGCCTGACAAGCTTGAAGAAGTCTGAAGGAATCAGCTGAAGATTGGGCCTTGGAGAATGGGAGAAGTTCGAGCATGTGTGCAGCTGGAATGTTAACGAAGTGACACGGTGAATGCGCTCATTCTAGTCATGATGGAGGTCTTGTTTGGCTTTCAAGATGAATTTGGATTTCTCTCAATTGTGCACAATTGGTTGTGGTTGTTTCTCTAGGCATGTTGCTTGGTTAAAGTCATTGTATGCAGGTGCCCGCAGCCAAGGCTGGTTGTAGCAAGAACAAAATTGTAATGGAGTTGAATGTAAAATTTAATACATGTATTGAGGGTGATGGCTGTAAGACCTTGTATGGCTTGCTTGATCCCTGAAAGGAAAGGTCTGGTATGTGCTTGTGGAAGGGGGGTTTGGTTTTAACCCCAAGACCAAGTTTAAAGGGGGGATTGTTGGGTTAAACTAGCTCTTGGGTTAGAGTTAGTGGATTAACCATAAGTGGTTTTGAGCCCATGGTTTTGCATGTATGGAAGTCTATATAATGGCTTGGTGACTCCATTGTATGTGTGGTTGGCTGAAGCCTCCAGGCTTAGCCCAGTTGGGGCTGAGGGTTATTATGAAGATCTTCATTGCTGGTTTTTCCCCGGTTTGGGGTTTTCCAGGGTAAATCACTGTGTTGTGATTGTGTTCTTATTCCATGCTTGATTTATGTTTTTGTTTTTATTCTCCATCTGGTTCCTAACAGACCTTAGTTGGAACAGATGTTTGACTTGGGAAAATCTTTAAAAATAGGGATTACGTGGCCCATGTGTTTTTGTTCTTTGTGGGTGTAACGAGGAGGATTCATCTCACTTGTTCTTCCACTATCATTTTTCTATGCTTATCTAACATTTTTGGTGGGGTATCTGGAAGTATCCTTGTGTTCATGCCTCATCTTTGGTTGAATTTTGGAGTAGTTTGGGGAGATCTCCAACATAGGATTCTTTCCTTCAGATTGTGTGGTGCATTGGCCTTGCTTTCATCCTTTGGAAAATTTGGCTAGAAAGGGATCACCAAATTTTTCATGGGGATAAGATGATGATTTAACAAGTTTGGAAAAGAATTGTTGGTATGATTCAAGAGACTATAGAAGCTAAATGTGAAGTGGTTTTTCCTTTGGAAAGGAGTGATGATGAGATTCTGAATAGATTGGGCCTATAGGGTTTGGATTTTGACTCTCTTTGTGTTCGAATGAGTAGGCAAGCTAAAAATAAGGTTTAGAGAGTTGGGAGGTGGTCTCCTCCTCTGATGGATATTTTGAAGATTAACACTGATGATTCTTCTAAGGGTAATCTTGGGTCTACTAGGATTGGTGGGGTTGGGAGAGATATCTTTGGATCTGTTATTTTCCTATTTTTCATTCATAAAGGGCACCAAACCAACAATCTTATGGAGGGGTTGATGATTCTTTGTGCTATTGAGTGTGCTTGTGCTCTTGGTTGGCATAAGATTATCTGTGAATCAAATTCTCAGATCATTATTAATTTTTTGAAAGAGAAAAAGTTGGATGGGGTTAATTGGAAACTTGATTCAATTGTTAAACATATTTTGCAAGTATGTTCCATGCTAGAGGTGGTGTCCTTTACTTACATCCCTTGGGAATGGAATAGTATTGTTGACTGTTTGGAAAAATGGGCTATTGATCATGTTGGCGGTTGGAAGATTGAGGGATGGGAGCAATTGTCTCCAAATTATTACCAAGTTTTACAGAAGATTATTTTGGAGGACATGGTTGGTTGATGTTGCCTAGTGGGTGGCTTTGTTGTGGTTTTGGTCTTGATTAGTTGGTTGTTGGTTTGGTATTCCTACTTACCTTAAATTGCCTTTGTGGAGCTTGATTTCTTTGTATTGGTGATTTCCTATTATCAATAAATTTTTACCCTCTTTTTCAAAAAAAAATCCCCTTTTCCATTTGTCAAGTCCTCCATACTTGAGATTTCTCAAGCATTCTAAGCCCTTGATATTTCAATTTGACCTCAACCTTCTATTCAATCCTTTCAATTTCTATAAATTTTGGAGCTCATCCCATCCATTTTCAACAACCATGTGAATGCATTGTTATGCTACCAAATTATGAGCACACATAATAATCTAATTGGAAAACGCCACTCTTTGAGTGCAACGAGAGAATTAGCATAGTTTATCATAGATATCTTATGCATTGTTTAATTTTTTAATGGCCTCGTCTGAGTGTTTGTATGTTTTTTTCTTGTTCAACTTGGCTTAGTCTAGGTTCACTATTGTCACAAATTCCTACATGGTATGAATTAAAAATATATAATAACTGCTAATGGATAATTTTCCATTTAATCTTCCCTTGTTTATAGCTATCAAAATGGTTAAAGTTTTCCAAGATGGTGAGAGTTGTAAAAATGTCTTGAAAAATACTTAATCTGGACTTTTGGACTCCAAATGAAAATTCCACGTTAACACAAATAAATTTACTTGTATATGTAAAGATCACATTTTTTATTTATTATAGCCCCTCCAAAGAGGAGGTTTTAAACTTTCCAATTGAGTAAAACATATTACTATAAGATTTGAACTCAAATCATTTTACCTATTATTCATCAAGGTAAATCTACACTACCTTGATGGTTAGGGTACGTTGTGAACCATTTTTTATTTGTTGGTAAACATATTTGTTAATGCAAACTTGAATGTAACTCGCCCAATGGGCATTGACAAAAGTTCCAATAGTTGGATAATTTCTTACTGGACTTTCCTCTATATTTGAGAGGGGAAACTCCCTCATATGATAGGGGTATTTAGGGGTTTTGTGTACTTTTCACCTAAAAGCACAAAAAGGAAAAGGGAAAATTTAAGAAAAATGAATCACAAAAACCCTAGTAGTAGACACACAAATACCAACTAGGATTTCACAACCTATTGCAAATTACAAAGGCCGAATTTCCCCAAAAAATAGAGAAACTACATTGCAAGATTTATATGATGAATGATAACATGTTAATAATTGTTATCAATAGATTTGCACCCTACTGAATGCAAGATTCAGCAATCTAATAAAACATAGAAACCTTCTTCAGATGTGGGTGATCTGAACAAAGAAGGAATCTCCAAAGTGAGTTGGTTCTTCGAATGATGAATATTATTCTAAATAATTTTCTAAGGGAAAGAGTTAGAAGATGACTGAAAACTAAAACCTATGATTAACAGATGATTTTTCAAGACCTGATAATGATTTAATGACGATTCTTATTTCTTCCTCACAAACAGCCTTTCAGAAAAACACAATATCTCACAACCTCTCATGAACAATTAATACATAAATGATTTGCATGAAGACCTGACTTGAAATACAACATGCAACCTGTATTTTGAACTTTTTGCATCAAGAATTACAGTCTTAGGATAGAACAAGGACTTTGTGAACATAAATCACAAGATAAGATCAAATTGAAATTGCAACTAAACACAGAATTGAGAAGTAGGAATGTTCTCTTTATTCAACTAAAGGAGAAAGCCATAATTTGAAACTGAGTACAAAAGGGTTCACAAGCTCAAAAATGTGTATCAGCAGGAACTAAAATTTGAACTCTCTAAAAGAGAAAAAAAACTAAATCTCTTTAGAATATATCGCCCAAGAAACCCTAATTTGATCTCACAAAGAAGCTCAAGGAAAAAAACTTTAAACTGTCTCAAAAACTGCATAAAAGCAAAAAAAGGCACACTGCTTTTATGATCGAACTATAAAGCCTCTAAAAATAGGTTGAATCTTCTTTAAAAGCCAAAAAAACACCTTATCTCTCCAAGAGACTCAAATCCGACCAAGAGAAGAAGTCAATATGAATCTGCTAAAAATAGCAAGAAATCACAAAAAAAATTATAAGAGATTGCTTTATGATTCTACTTTACATGATTGCAAATTTTATAATTTTGTCTATTCTTTCCAATTAAAAGATTAGATCTTTTGCAAAAAGAATTGCATCTTATCTCACTAATACAATGCTTTGATTTTCCTCAAAAAATCATAAAAATAACAATGGAAAATCATTCTCCTCTTATCCACATCTCTAATTGATTTCTCTAAAATCAATTAAAATAAAAAACCCTAAGTAGATAATTGATCTCCTTGAAGATACAACAGCCTAAGTAAAAAAATAAATATCCACCCCTAGGCCATAAGGTATTCACCATTCATACAATAACATTAAGATATCTAAGTCTCCAAATTTTACTAAGGCACAAGAGGTCAATAAAATACAAGCCCTAAAGACTTAATATATCGACCTAAGCACATAAATTTTTTCCTTCAAACATTAGCTTCAGACTTTGAATTTAAATGTGAGGTAACCCTAATTCAAATCTCCCATGTGCTTTAAAACAAACATGAATATTCCAGATGATTATAGTGTCAGCTCGAATTAGGTCATGAACAAAAGAGGTCAAACCATAAAATGATTCATTTTGCAATTATCACTTTGGAAGAAAATGAGCTCTGCCTGAGAGAGCATGCCACCATGATTGAGTTGAATCTGTAGCTTGTGTGTTCAAGAATCTTTACCTTTTCCTTCTTACAATCAAGTTCTTCAATGGGTAAGCTTGACTTGTATGCTATCATAGTTCTTTACTCCATTCAAAGAGAAAGAAGATTACAAAGGCCACGACCTGTTCATTGCTTTGTTTCTGATTTTTCTTTATATTTCATGTGGCTTTTCCTTTCTTGGAAAACCTGTATCAGTTGGGGTCTTATATCTAAAAGCTCCATGAGTGAGCTTGTTCGAGGGTTTTTGTTTTCTTCTCTCCACACAAGGTGAGCTTCTGGGTCTTTAGCTTTTGTGGCTTCACTTTTGAACTTTTTTCTCTTCTGGCTACGGCTAAGACAGCATCTAATGCATTTATATATACTTTTTGTGCTTATATTTGTTATCCTTGTATTCTTTATCTTCACTGGATGCCATGAGATATCACTCTAATCCTAAAGTTGAGAGCTCCAATGCTTGACCATGTCATACTCATAGATAAAATGAATTTCTTTACAAGTTTCAGGGCTCGACCCAAAGGAAAAAGTGTACACTCAGCATTCTGAAATAAAACACCATATGGGTGCTCATTACTTTGAAGAAAACACTGCATTTTGTCTTTCCTGTAGCAACACGATGTGGGTATATGGAAAACAATACTCTAGCTCAAACCCTCTCATGGGTATTGAATGAAAACTGATATTCTCCATTTATGAAGCTCGACCCACCAAAGGAAATTCACATTTTGTATTTTTTTATTTCTTTGCAAAATCCACACATGGGTACTCCCTAAAAGTTGCAATTTATGTATTTAAAAAAAACCTCAAATGTGGGTATATGAGAAATAAAATATGATATTTGTATGATATTTATGGGCTCCACCCAAAAGACCAGTTGTCTATTTCACACTTCTAAAACAAAAGAACGATATGGGTATTTGTAATTGAAGAAAATGTATCTATTCTATGATTTTTCCTACGGAGCTCGACCACCATTATTTTGCATGAACTCTTGTTATTTTCTTAACAAACCTTCTCATGGGTGTTGCTGGAAATGACACTGAATCTGTACATTTACTTGAAACCCCAACGTGGTTATTTGTTGTCTATTGTATCATTTTCCTTTAGAACAAAAACCCATGTGGCTGTATGGAAAACAAAATCTGTATATCAATTTTGTATGATGACTGGTGATATTCTTTGATATTCTGTGACTTTCTTATTAAACCCTTCACGAGTAAACTATATCTTGATGAGATCTCTTTCAGAACTTCACTTCAATCATGAGAACACTATGTAAAATTTGTTGCTTCATTAAAACCCCATATTCAATTCTGCCTTCAAACCTCTACATACATCTACATTTGTTGCATTTTGTAGAGTTATCTTCACATCTTTGTACCTCTGAATGCTTTTCTCTCGAACATCCTCCACAAATCCATGAAATTTTGGAAATGTATCTTTTGTTTGTATTATAACATAGCCATATGAGTTCATTCGTAATATGTAGGATTCAGTACTATAGAAGTGAACCCCAATGTGGGTGCATGAAAACAAACAAGAACTATATATTTTGATTTTTGTGCACAACCCTGGCTCCCTTTGGCTTTCGAATTTTCAATAATCAACATATAGGTATTTAGAAGTTTAGAACAATTTGTGCCATCCCATTACATAGGTATACCAAATTACTGCTCCCATGTTGATTTCTTTGCACACATAAATTTTTGGATTCCTCTATTCCACCATACTGCAAACTCTTGCTTTTTGTCCTTGGAATTATGCAGAGATTTCAATTGAAACCTTGTAATTCTATGGACTGCATTTACTTAATTTTTCTTTTCAGTGTGACTAACACTTCAAAAATGCCTCTCTGTTATGTTTGTCATTTCCTTGTCATTCTGGAACATTCATTTCACATTGTAATTCTTAATGTTGTATTTGTATTATCAGTCAAACCAGAACTGATTGTCCATTACCATATGAATGCAACATCTGTCTTTCATACTCTTAGGATTCAACCTGGCACTCTTCATGCATTTTTATGCTCCACTTAACGAACTGTTCCATAGATTTCTTTGCTTCTAAGATGAAAATTAAAAAAAATCTCTTCATTAAGGCATAATGTATGCCTATTCACTATCCTTGGTTGTGAGAAATAACACTGATGAACTGAACCTTATATATGATCATGATGAACAATAACACAGAACATGAACTATACAGCAATGTTTGATATAATTGTACTTAGTTGAATTAATTGAGCGAGTGAAACTCACCATTCACCTGTAGCTTTCAGAAAGTATCCACTTGATTGTTATGAATGCACAGTTGGTTTAATAGCCTGATAGATAATTATTCTTTACTCTTTCAGTTTTATATCGCTCCTTTTGATGAATATACGATGATACGATCTCTTATCAACCCACTTGTAATGAATAAGGGCAACATGTCGGGCTCTACCCTTGTGGGAGCCCATTTTTCCCCACATGCTTGGTCTTCAAATAATGATCAGCTTCGTGATTTTCCCTATACCTGCACCAGTTAACAAACAATGTTAGCATAAAAACAAAATATGATGATCATACTGATTTTTCTCCTTCAGCTTATTTCTTTGCACTTTCACTTTTTGATGGTTTCAGTGCATGATTAGTACTAGGCTGCACTATTGTTGGTGATTCATATAGGTATCTTCATAATCAAAGCCTTTGGCACCCCCCTCTTTTCTCTTACAAGTCAACCGGAGCTTGAGCAGACAAATGTGCACCATTTAGTGTCGAGCATCGGCCAATCAGGCAATGATCATTATGTTGTTACTTATGTGATTTCCTCTTTTGTGTCTTCCATAGTGTAGTGTGCTATTAATGATGCACTGTGACAGTCACATCCATGGCTTGTGTGGATATTGTATTTCATCTTATGCTTTTCATTTCGAAAAGAAAATGCATTTTAATGCAAGGTTGTAATATCATTTGGATTCTTGCAATCAAATGAAGCTATGTAATTATGAATTACTTTATGAAATGAATGAAAGCATTTGAAATGCTCTGCTGTTTATATGCTCAATTATGTACTTCATTTAATTGTAACACATTGAATAGCACTCTAAAATTTTGATTCTTCTTTTAAATGCACAATTGTCACTTGACGAACAAAGAACATGATGTAAGCAACACTTAAACATCATCTATAATTTCACCTTAAGATATAACACTGTTCAACCTGCTAAGCATAGATCGGTTGCCTCAAAACACTCCATTGGGCGCGGAGTCAAATCTACCCCTTCTTGAAACTCAAAAACTTGAACAGAAACACTCCAAATAGCAGCAAGAGAAAACAAAACTAAACTGAAAGCAAACTAACAGGCCCTGGTGGGAAATAGAAAAAAGCGCAGCAACGCTTAGGGAAAGAAAAACTACTGAAAGTAAATGTGCAGAATGCACTTATTTGCAAACTAATCTACTTAACTACGAGACAACTTATCCTAGAGGAAATTCTTGAGGTGGATCCCATTAACTGGGATAGACAACACCTTGCCAATCATCTTGGAAAGTTGGAATGCATTGTGTTCCTTGCATTTCATGATCACATAAGGCCCGTCCCACATTGCATTGAACTTGGAATGATGTCTAGGTCTACTTTTAAATTCATTCCACTAGAAAACTAAATCACCAACAATGAAATCTCATGGTCTCTCCCTCTTATCAAAATAATTCTTCATCTAAGCTTGATGTATCTCCAGCTTTCTGAGGGCTTCCTTCCTAGTTTCTTCGAGCTCTACCAGCTGTGCAAATCTCACCTCAAGAGGTTGTTCATTTAGCAATTCCAATTCTTTAACATAACTTAAAGTTGGCAACTCAATTGAAAGAGGTAACTTATCCTCTTTTCCATAAGTTAAAACAAAAGGAGAACAACTAGTAGCCCTCTTAGGAGTTATTCTGTCAGCCCAAAGGGCTAACTTCAGCTTTTTGTGCCATGTCCTTTGGCTATCTTCAACAGTCTTCTTGATTATCTAAATTAGATTCTTATTTGTAGGTTTCACCTGTCCATTGCCCTACAAATAATAATTGGAAGACGTGTTCAAATAGATATTATTTCTAACTAACCAATCAGAAATCCTCAAACCAATAAAATCCAAACCATTGTCAGAAATGATTGAATCTAGAACACCAAATCTCGATACGAGATCTTGATAGAAATTAAGCACTGAAGTCTCGTTCGCTTCCTTTAAAGAAACAACTTTGGTCCATTTTGTAAAATAGTCTATGGCAATAAGAATCCACTTACGACTCATGCTTGAAGGAGGATTAATAGGGCCAATAAAATCTAAGCCCCATTTGGCAAAGGGTTGTTCTACCTAGATCGGATGCAGGGGCAGCTATGCAAGCCTCTGTTTACCAGCAAATAAAGCACACTTCTCACATTTTCTGACCCAAGCAATAGCATCTTTAAAAAAATCTGGCCAGTAATAACTATCTCACATAATTTTCAGAGTTGTTCTTGCAACAAAGTGACCTCCCTAAGGTCCATCATGAAACTCTACTAAAATTTTGTCAACTTGATCAGGCTTAATGCAACATAATAAGATGCCTTGGAAATCTCTCCTATAAAGAATGCCATCAATGATTGTATAATGAATGGCTTGTAATCAGTAATACCTTCTTTTCACCCTATCTAATCCTTCGGGGCACTCGCCAGTTTGAAAATAATGCATCATTTGTTGCAACCACGTAACTGGAGACGCTAGAACAGCACCTGCAACATCATTATTCAGCATTGTTTTTGTATTTGCAGCTTCTTTTAAGTTGTTATCCTCATTACCAACAATTTGTTCACACAAACCTTTCCCTCTAACGAAATTGGTTACTTTTATATCAACATCAAACTCCATTACTTTGGTAATCCAACCAACACACTTATCATTAATAGCTTTGTTAAGCAAAAAATCTGTAATAGTTGAATGAGCTACTAGCAAATAAATCTTGTTGTTGGATAGCATATGCCTGAATTTCTTTAAACTCCTCACAACAGCAAAAATATGCTTTTCAAAAAAAGAATATTTTACCTCATAATCATGCAATACTTGGCTGAAAAACATTATAGGCTACTCCAAGCCTTCATCATTTTGTTGGCATAACATAGCTGAAATAGTATCTACTCCTCCAAAGGCATACAAAATAAAGTCTTTGTCAAAATTTGGATTAATGAGAGTAGAAGCGGTTGCGAGCGCTTCCTTAATCTACTCGAAGTTCCTCTTACCTTCTTAAGGGAAAAATATAGAAGCTCTAGAGAAATTCAATATTTTTAAAGCTATGGTTGAGACAAAGACAGGTCTAAAGATTAAATGTTTGAGATTGGATAAAGGTGGTAAATTCATTTCTGGTGAGTTTAATTGTTTTTGTGAAGAGTATGGGATAAAGAGACAATTATCTTCCCTACGAACCCCTTAGCAAAAGGGAGTTGTGGAAAGGAAGAACATGTCAATCGAAGAAGTTGCTAGGACAATGATGTTGGAAGGAAATGTCCCTCATATCTACTAGACAGAAGTTGTAAGTATTGTTGTTTACACTCTCAATCGGGTACATGTCAAAGGTGATACTAGTAAGACCCCTTATGAGCTATGGTTTGATCATAAGCCTACTGTTAGATACTTCAAAATATTTGGGAGAAAATGTTATATCAAAAGAGATGAAGACATAGGAAAGTTTGATGCTCAAAGTGATGAAGGAATCTTTCTAGGTTACTCTACTAAAAGTAAATCCTAGTAGTGCTACAATGAGAGATTAAGGAAAGTAATTGAAAGTGTTAATGGAAAGGTTGATGAAGACACAGTTAGACTATCCAGAACCTATGGATATGATTTAGATGATCAAAATGATAGTTCAAATGAAGGAAAGAAAGTTCAAACTTCAAATCAAGTTTCAATCATTTCAGTGAATCAGGAAAATCAAGAGGAAGGAACTATTGAAAGTGAAGAAGTGAGATCACAAGAACCTGAAGTTCAGGAACATCCTAAGACTCCAAGGTATGTAATACTAAATCATTCAAAAGATCAAATTATTGGTGACAAGAACAAAGGTGTTCAAAATAGGAGAAGAATTGCAGAAGAATATTGTTTGATTTCGAAGACTGAGCCTAATAATGTCAATGCAACATGCAAATATTAACATTGGGTGGAGGAAATGAAAGAAGAACTACTGCAAATTGAGAAGAATGATACATGGATTCTTGTTCCTAGACCTAAGGACAAAAAAGTAATTGGAACTAAATGGGTCTTTCGGAACAAACTGAATGAGCAAGGTGAAGTTGTTAGAAACAAAGCAAGACTTGTGTGTAAAGGATATTCTCAATTGGAAGGAATTGACTTTGAAGAAACTTTTGTTCTTATTGCTAAGATTGAAGCTATAAGACTATTTCTTGTTTATGTTGCTTACAAAAACTTCAAGGTCTATCAAATGGATGTCAAGTCAACATTTCTAAATGGTGAACTGGAAGAAGTGTATGTTGAGCAACCTGATGGATTTCAATTGACTAATCAAGGAGATATGGTTTGTCGATTGAAGAAAGCATTGTATGGACTTAAGCAAGCCCCAAGAGCATGGTATACTAGATTAGACAAGTATTTGTTGAAGCTTGTATTTAACAAAGGTACTATTGATAGTAATTTGTATTTCAAGATTAATCATGATAAAGATTTGATTGTTAAATTATTTGTTGATGATATCAATTTTGGAGGAGATAAAAGTTTGTGCATGAATTTTTTTGATGAGATGCAGAATGAGTTTGAGATGTCTATGATTGAAGAAATGAAATTGTTTTTGGGATTGAAAATTACTCAGTTAGATAAAGGGATCTTTATATCTCAGCCCAAGTATGTGAAAGAATTGCTAAAGAAGTTTGGTATGGAAGCTTCAAAGCCAGTTGGTACACCTATGGTGACTAGATGTAAGTTGACTCAAGATGATGATTCTCCTAAAGAAAATAAGACTAGATACATATTGATGATTGGCGGATTGCTCTATTTGACTCAAACTAGACCTAATATCATGAATATTGTATGCATTGTTGCAAGATTTCAAGTTGATCCTAAGGAATCTCATGTAACAGTTGTGAAGAGTATTTTTAGATACTTGAAGGGGATAGTTGATTTTGGCTTATGGTATCCTAAAGAAGATAACCTTACTTTAAGTGCCTTTACTGATGTTGATTGGGAAGGAGATGTGGATGACATAAAGAGTACTAGTGGTGGTGCATTTTTCTTGGGAAAGAAGTTGATTTCATGGTTAAGTAAGAAGTAGAATTTCATTTCTTTATCTACTATAGAGGCAGAATACATTGTTGCTACTAGCAATTGTACTCAAGTATTGTGGATGAAGCAGATGTTGAAAGATATCAAATTTGTGTATGGTGAACCTATTGCTATATTTTGTGATAATTCAAGTACAATTAACATTTCTAATAATCCGGTGCTACACTAAAAAACCAAGCATATATCTATTAAGTTTCACTTTTTTAGAGAGAAGGTGAGTAAAAAGGAAGTCAAATTGGAGTATGTGCCCACTAAGGAACAGATTGTAGATATATTTACCAAGCCTTTGCCTAAGGATAATTTTGAGTATCTCAAAAGGAAGCTAGGGGTGATTACCCCTCCTAATCAGAACTAAGATGCATTGACTTGCATCAATCTATGCATTTCATAGTAATATCTTGTGATCTGGATTGATGTTGTGGTGGCTACTACTCAGGGGGAGTAGTCAGATGTTTAGAAATGTGGTTCAGATTTTGTGTGGAGAAAGATAATGTGTATCTTTGTCATTGATGTCAAATGGGAAGAAGAGTCATGTGAAAAACTTGGTGGGAAGAAGAATCATGTGAAAGATTTGAAGAGAAAAGAGTAAAAACCTAAGGGGGAGAAAGTGCTAAGAGAAAGTTGCGTTGATGGTGTTTTTCACATCATGTTTTTTCATCAATGCCAAAGGGGGAGATTGGTTTATTTTGTTGATATGTGGTTGTCATTGATGTCAACACTATTGGCATTAATGTCTTTAAGGATGTATATGTTGAGGATATTGAAAAAATTGTAATAAAGTTGCAAGTTGTCAGTGATGCAGTGGAGTTCAATGTGTTGGCCAGCTGGGTATGTTGATGATCAAAGGTTGTGGATTAAAGGTTTTTTTTTTAGTATATCTAGTTTATCCACATGAAGATTTGATCGAGTTATGAGTATTTATGTTTTGACAATTGTCCAGTTGTTCTAGTTGGTGTTCCTGCAAGAAGATGATGTGATTCTAGTAACTTGAGTTGTTTTGGATGTTTCTCTGGTGATTCATGATGCTTGTGGATGTTTCTATATTGTTCTATATCTATGTTGTTGGTCCACATTGATCGTTGTGCTCGCGATTGGTGATTTTATTTTGTGAGTTCATGTTTTTTATGTTCTTGGCCGATTGGGTGATTGTAGCATGTTGTGGATATTCGAGGAATAATTTTTTAAGGTGTTTCGTGTTCGAGGATGTTTTTTTGGGTCCTCACTATGTTGTGGCCAACATTGGTTGATTCACATTAAAATTTGTTTATTGATTTGGGCCGACAGTTTGTACACATTTTATATTTTGTGGAACCCAACATGGAGATGATGTTATCCTTAGTTGTGGATATATATAAGTGATTTTTTATATCATTTAAAGGAAGATGTGTGAAAGATGTGCGAGTGTTGTGTTCAAATAATGTTCTAATCATTTGAAGGTAGAAGTAAAGTGTGAAGAAGAGTGAGCAAAGTTTATGTGCTTAACAAGAACTGTAATCAGGCATTAGTAGATGCTATTTTCTTAGTTCAAAATCTTCTAGATGTAATATGAATGTTTTTGTAAGACAGTTTGTCTTCCTTTGGGAATTAATCCTTTTGTATTTGAGCAGTGAGCTCTAGGCAATGTGCCTGAATGCATGTGCATTCCCATTCATAATTCTCTTATACTTTTAGCAGGGTATAATCTTGTGGACTAACTTCACTGTGGTTTTTCCCCTAACAGGGTTTCCACATAAAAATCTTGGTGTTATGTGTATTTTTGATGTGGTGATGGTTTATGCTTTCATGTTTATTTATCAGATTTGAGAATAAGTTTAAAATATATAATTTATGTGACAACTAATTCACCCCCCTCCCTTCTTAGTTGTCTTCCCTTGTGTTGCCAACACTCTTAAGTGCAACTTAGGGGGAGAAAAAATCATGCAACAATGCAAAGATGGGTCCCCGCTACTAGGCTTGAGGTACCCATGTCCAAATGCACTCTCACAAATGGAGAAAAGGAGAAAACCCAGTGGAACAAAACTCCTCTCCAAAAGAGAAAAACAAGAAAAATGTTCTCTAAAAGTTGTGAAGGAAAAAACCCCATATGAGGAAAAAGTCTCCCTATAAGAGAGAATGAAGAGAGACTATGCAGCCCACCTCAATGGAAAATATTTTCTCAAATGTCACAATGTCAAGAGTCTCAATCTTAACCAAAGAAGGGACAATGTAGAACAATTTGAAGACTGATGTAGAGTGTTGGACCAAAAATAATGATGAGTCCTCCAAATGCTTCTCCAAAAAGAATGTCAAACTGTGACAAACACTGCTATAAAGAATCAGGTACTACTACGAAAAATGTCAACATTGTTAGTGTAGGTTTTTTATTTTCCTTATGTTAGGGGTATTTCTTTTTTCCTACACATATTATTTAAGCTTTCTTAGGTTTATTAGGTGTGTTAATATGAGGACATGTGGAAAAATACATCAACTACATGTGTCACTCTCTCCCACACATGGGTAGTTGAGTTACACATCCTCTTTTGGCTTGTTGTGCCACCTCTCATAACCATTATTTTTTTTTACCTGGGTAGTTTGTGGGGTAGTTGGTTTCTTGTTGGGAATAGGATGTCAATTAATTGCAATCCTAATCATATTTCATGTATCTCCTAATTCCTTGGAAATTGTTCCCTAACACTAGGATTAGAAAGAGATTAAATTTGAATAAAAAGAACATGTAAATTGACATTTTTTATTATTCCTAAATGATAGGAACATGTGGGGATGTCCAAGAAGAGCTCCTACAAAATTGGAGCACATGGGGTGCCCACACAGAAGGTGGAACCCACCTTGCTTCAATTAATTGTTTGAAGGATTGATAACACTTTAGTAATGCATGTTTAGATCCTACAAATTAGGGATGAAATTTACATGAGTGGAGTGGCACTATCAGTTCAATATCAGTTCAGTTCAATTTATTTTAGTTCAATTATGGTTCAGTTATCTTCAGTTGCTTGTAGTTATTTTGAGTTGAATGCTAGTTGACTTTAGTTGACTTGAGTTGCATGACTAATGACTTCAGTTGCATGATAGATGATAGGTGGATACTTTTAATTAAGTGGGGATGATCAATCATGCATAATGTTTGCATGAATTGGTGGAGAGATATGTTTCAGTTAACTAAGATTGACTTGGGACCACCTTGGGCACCCAAGTTGGCATCTTTTAGTTAACACCTTTTGTATGAGAAAATATTTACAAGGCTCAGTCAAGTGGGCCCATTACTTGGGACCACCTTGGGCACCCAAGTTGGCATCTTTTAGTTAACACCTTTTGTATGAGAAAATATTTACAAGGCTCAGTCAAGTGGGCCCATTCTTGGGTTCCAACTTTGAAATGGAGTTTGCAAGATATTTTCTTGACTAAATATTAGTTAAGTGTTCATTTTGGGGCGCCTAAATTGAGGAAGACTTTGGTTTGACTTCAAATTACATTGTGGAACTCTACTTGCACAATATAGGCATATATTTTTATGAGGAGCCTTATGCTCTTATATTGTACAACTCTTATGAGTTTACATGATGATTATTATCTATTAATTGTAGCAAGTGTATGAGAGTTCCATGAGAGTTTATTGCAGGTTGTGAAGAAGGATTGTTGAAGGTAAGGAAGCATATCAATCAAGCATTGATACAATATTATTGTAATCTTGTTCTAAGGTTAAATAATACAAGCACTATTGATTATGGTGGAGTTTTTTCCCAAACGTATATGTTGTGTCACTTCTATCTTCTTGTCTCATTCTTCTACAATCTTTTGTCGCTTTCTACAATTGGTAAAATTGATCTAAACAAATTAATCATACACAAAGAATTGTGACAAAGAACACTTAATTAGATGTACAGTCTCATAGTTTTACAAGTTTTATGCTACACTATTACCTCAATTTTCAACATTTTTCACCCTATTTTGGATTTATGTGCCACCTCCTTTGTCTTCACCTAAGGAGGTTAGGCCACATGTTTTTTCATTTACCAAGTAGGTAAAACCTCCCACCTCTTATGGGTAGTAGGAGTTAATACACCTTTTGGATGTATTTACCCCCATTTTTCTATATATTGAGCTCTCCTCTCACCTTCACTAGTTCGGCTAGTTTAGTGATCACTGGATGAGAGTATTGAGAGTATTCTCCAAATTCTCTTGCCTTGTCTCTATTTTTCTCTCATTTCATATTTCTCTTCATTTTTCTATTTTGATCTTCAATCTTCTATTGATTCAAGTTGCATGTGATCTACGACTAACATCAGATCCTAGCTCAATTCTCGCTTCTCACAAAATCTAACATGGTATCAGAGTCGTGTTGTCTAGTATAGCTCATTGTTATTTCTAATTTTTTTAGCGATTTGAGACTAATAGAGAGCTAACATTTTTCCTCAAAAACCAAGTATGCTCTTCTCCTGCATCTTCGTATGATCTGGAGAATCAAAATAGTTTAAAGGAAAATAAGCATATATTTAATGTGGTTTTCATATATCTATTCCTATGAGATTTGAGTGATTTGCAGCATTTTAGTAATATTGGAGGCTTTTTCAACATTTCCAGAGAATCTAGAAGGTTGAAGAAAGTCAATTTTGACTTTTATTTCACCAAGATCAGAGATTGGAGGACACAGTAAGAAAATCAAAGTTAAAAATTTGAATTTTTTACCATAGTCATTTTCATTTTGGCTTTAGAAATCTAGCTTCCACTCATTGGTAAGAAAAATGATTTTTGGGTTTTATTCCCAGGGTTGAAAAACCATTTGGGTATTCATTAATTTTTGCATATAATTGGTAAATTTTGCATAAATCAAATCAAAAGGAGGCATGAATCATTCATCACATGCATATTTTTCATTTTTCTTCAAAAGTGCATAACTTTTGCCTCAGGGGTCAGATTTTCACAAACGAATACTTGACAAAAAGCTATAAATGAACACTTTCCATCGACAAAGGTTTTAATAAAAAATTATATCTTAATTTATCAGATATTGCAAGTTGAATCTATTGCATTTTTTATCTTCAATAGGTCATATATTTTGTCTCTATAATCCATTTTTCAAAAATGAAAAGGTGTTGGAAAGATATTGAAGATTAAAACATAGCTACAAGGTTTTTTTTTTTAAATATATTTGAAAATTAATTTGCATCAAAATTTGTAACTTTGGCCATTAAATGCCTTAAAATCCTTGTAATCTAGAAAAGCCTTGTCAAAGCACTAATCATAAAGTGCCAACATTGTAATATCTAAGGGGTGATTTTTGAGACTAGTGGAAAGGGGGGGTGTCTTGTGTGTCTTCTTTCTTCACACTTTTCTTTCTTCTTTGCAATCTTCTTTTTTTCTCTCATGGATGCATCTACAGTTCCAATTTTAACTCCATATAATTATTTTGAATGGAAATCTAAGATGATAATATATCTAAAAAGACATGGATATCATCGTTTACAATGGGACTTGAAACTAAACCACAAGATGATGCAAAAAAGATTAAATGGTTTAATAAATGTGATGAAGTTTTTGGTACTTTGTGTATGTCAGTATCTCTAGACCCACTTTTTCATATTTAGTCTACTAAAACACTGAATGAAGTGTGGACCATTTTGGAAACCCTATTTGATAAGTAGGATGAGGTAAGAGGTCATCAATTGGAGAACGAACTCATAGGGTTGAGTCCTAATTTTGACACCATATAGGACTTCTTCACAAATTCAAAGTTGTTAGATTGCAATTAGAACAATGTGGAATCAAAAAAGATGATAAGTAACTGATCTTGAGTATTCTTTCAAAGCTTGGTCCTAACTATTCTATATTTGTTTCTACATTCTATGCTACTAAATGTTCCCTAGATTCCATATATAAAATGCCTTCTCTAGATAAATTTGTTACAGAACTCACTAGGGAGCAGGACAAATTGGTCCTAATGGGTACAATCAAACCCTCAAAGTCACATACCTTGGTTGTTAATTAGGGCACAAAAGAACAAAAAGGGTCTGGAAAGCAAGATAAGAAGCAAAAGAACTAAGGAGAGAAAGATCATAAATTTGCTACTTCAAAAGTAGATAACGAACCTCTTAATCAAAAGGTGAACAACCTAAGAAGGAGAAGGTCAAGTTTTCTTACTATAAGAGCCCTATCCATGATGAACATAAATTTTTAAAGAAATAAATTGATCACCTTTCACATCTTCTAGAAAATAACAATATCAAGGTGCCTAATTCAATCAAACAAAGTTCATCAAAAGGGTCTACTACGTACATAGAAAAAAGTAAGGGGAAAGCAAAGTGCAAGACCCTAGTTTTTGCTTCACAATCAAAGTCTTGGATCATTGACTCAGGTGCTTTTCACCACATGGCCTTATTAGAGGATAATTTTACCTCTTTGGAGCCATGTTCTATGTCTACCATACTTATGGGTGATGACACTCTTGTCGAAGTGCATGGAAGAGGGCCTATTGATGTGGGTGAAGGGAAATTTGAGGATGTTCTTTGTGTTCCACCTTTGTCAACTAATCTCCTATATGTTTATCAAATTACTCATAGTGGTTTTGGAAAGCGATTTGAGTTCACTCCAGATACAGTGGTAATCAATGAAATACATAATGGGTCTATAGTTGCTATGGGAAAATAAAATCACTAGTCTAGACTATATCAATTTTCTCACTTTGTTCCTAACTCTCCTTTGATAGTATTACTCACTCATGCATATGAGGTGATTTTTTTGTGGAATCAACTGTTTGGCCACTTGAACTACCATTACTTGTAGTAACTCAATCAACATGACATGGTTTCAGGGTTGCCTTCTATTCAATTTTTTGATGGAGTTTTCCAAGGATGCATTCTTGGTAAGCATCCTGAGGAGAAATATGATAAAGGAAAAGCATGGAGAGTTATAGATCTACTAGAGTTGGTACACAGTGACTTGGTAGGACCATTTCCACAACCATCTTTCAATAGGGCTAAATATGTCTTGACATTTATTGATGACTTTTCTAAATACACTTGGGTCTTTTTCTCAAACAGAAGTTTGAGGTCTTTGATCATTTTCTATATTTTAAAGCTTTTGCAGAGAAACAATATGGGAAGTTCATCAAGATTCTACGTACAAATAATGGGGGTGAATATGTTAACAATCAATTTGAACATTTTTGTGCTTTAGAAGGAATCAACATGCAACACACAGTCCCATATATTCCTCAACAGAAAGGTGTCGCAAATAACATATCCTTGAAGGAGATGGAAAATTGTATGATACACTCCAAATCTTTGGCACCTCAATACTAGGCAAAGGCCATCAACTATGCGTGTTACATCCAAAACTGAGTTTCTCACAAAGCTACGAATGGAGTAACTCCTTTTCAAGCTTGGACTGGTTGGAAACCCATAGTTAAGCACTTTCAAGTTTTTGGTTCTCTTTCATGGGCCTATATTCTAGTATAGAAATGCAAGGCTATGGATCTGCAGAGCAAGCCTTGCATATTTTTTGGGTATCCAAATGATGTTAAATTTTATATGCTTCTCCATCCCACCACTCATGAGTTGTTTATTGAGAGGAGTGTTCGTTTTGAAGAAAGCTCTTCTAGTTCACCTCTTACCACTTCTCCATCCACTATCATATTGGAGACTTTGCATCATGATGAAAATTCTTCAGAAGATCTTAATCCTCCTAATATTGATGAGGAGTCTTCTTCCTCTACTTCAAATGGTGATAGTGATGATGAGAATTCACATTCGTCTTTCAGTCATCATTCATAGGTTGATGATTCTCCTTCAGATTCTCCAACCTCAACACCTCTTTGGGTTCGACAAACATTGGAGTTAGAAAGTGATTGAGTTGGTGATCCATCAAACACAAGAAGAACATGGTCACAGTTTTAGCAAGCTCCACATCTCTTTGTTGCTTTAGCTTCTTATCCACAGTCTTTTCAAGAAGCTTTTGGTATTCTCGAGTGGGATGATACAATGTAAGAAGAGTTTAATTCCTTAGAGAGGAATCACACATGGGATTTAGTCCCTCTTCCTAAGGGAAGAAAACTTGCTCGATGCAAGTGGATATATTGAACAAAATTTGCAGCAGATGGGTCAGTTGACAAGAACAAGGCTTGCTTGGTAGCAAAAGGATTCTCCCAAGTTCTCGAGATTGACTACTCTAAAACTTTTGCACCAGTTGCTAAGATGAATTCCATCTAACTTGTCCTTGCTATAGCTACATCACATCATTGGGAAGTTCATCAAATGGATGTAAAGAGTGCCTTTCTTCATGGTGACCTTCAAGAGGAAATCTACTAAGAGAATCCACAGGAGTTTGTGCAAGATCCTTCACTTGTGTGTAGATTTTGAAAGTCTCTCTATGGCCTCAAATAGGCTCCTCAAGCTTGGTATTCCAAGATGGACTCCTTCCTTCTGACAGTTGGGTTCAAACGACGTCATTTTGATCGAAACATATACATTTTGTAGTTGGATGACACTCACATTATTGGTTCTCTATGTTGATGATTTATAGATCACAAGGAGTCACTTGTCCACCATCAAGGCAGTGAAAACTACTCTACATGATGGATTTTTTATGTTTGACTTGGATCTTTTGCATTACTTCTTGGGGATTGAGATCACTCAATCATCTTCAGGCATCTTCCTTGGACAACCCTAGTAGGCACTTGATATGCTCTCCATATTTCGCATGGCTGACTGTAAACCTACACCAACTCTATTTCTATCAGGGGTCAAACTTGAGGTTGAGTGTTCTTCACCCTTGGTTCATGGCACTTTGTACCACCAACTTGTTGGGAGTCTCATCTACTTGACTTATACAAGACCCAACATTTCATATGATGTGGGCATGGTCTCTTGATTCATGCAAGAGCCACATGAGTTGCATTGGAAAGCAGCTAAGCGGATCCTTCGCTACATTCAAGGTACTCACAATTATGGGATTCAATATGTAGTGGGCATGGATATTGACTTGGTGGGACACATAGATTCAGATTGGGCAAGTGATTCTCAAGATCGTAAGTCTACTTCAGGGTATTGCTTCTCACTTGGTTTCAATCTAGTTTGTTGGTCGAGTAAGAAGCAATCAACAATTGCTCTTTCATCTACAAAGGCTGAGTATTGAGGGATGGTTAATGCCACCAATAAGGCTATTTGGCTTTAGAATAATCTCACTGAGTTCAGTATTTTAGTCAGAAAGCCTATAGTCATATTTTGTGATAATCAGAGTGCAATATAGATCTCAAGGAATTTAGTTCATCACCAGAGGATGAAACACATTAAGATTCATATGCACTACATTTGGGAGTTGATTCAAGAAGACATCGTTGATCTTAAGTATTGTTCTAGATCAGAGCAGACTATGAACATCTTCACCAAACCCTTCACAAAAAGCAAGTTTATTCATCTACAAGCTTTGCTTGGGGTGCAATAGGTGTCTACTTCAGGAGGAGCTTCTTAGTTCCTCATTCAACTATCTCTACTTTGGGGGTGTATTTTCTCTCTCTATTTAGGGGGGTTATTCCTCTTATAGGGGGGATTCTTCTTATAAGGGGGTGGATATCTATGTACATTGGTACCTAACATGGCTTCATTTTTCGAGACCCATCTTTTCACCCACCTAAGCTATGCTTAACGGGGGGCCTTAGTGTAGGTTTTTTATTTTCCTTATGTTAGGGGTATTTCTTTTTTCCTACACATATTATTTAATCTTGCTTAGGTTTATTAGGTGTGGTTAATATGAGGACATGTTGCAAAATACATCAGCTACATGTGTTAGTCTCTCCCATACATGGGTAGTTGAGTTGAAAATCCTCTTTTGGCTTGTTGTGCCACCTCTCATAACTACTATTTTGTTTATACCTAGGTAGGTTTTTGGGTAGTTGGGTTTCTCAACAATTGCTCTTTCATCTACAAAGGTTGAGTATCGAGGGGTGGTTAATGCCACCACTAAGGCTATTTGGCTTCAGAATATTCTCACTGAGTTTGGTATTTCAGCCAGAGAGCCTACAGTCATATTTTGTGATAATTAGAGTGCAATATAGATCTCAAGGAATTCAATTCATCATCAGAGGATGAAACACATTAAAATTCATATGCACTACATTCGGGAGCTGATTCAAGAAGACATCGTTGATCTTAAGTATTGTTCTAGATCAGAGCATACTGTGAAAATCTTCACCAAACCCTTCATAGAAAGCAAGTTTATTCATTTGCAAGCTTTGCTTGGGGTGCAATAGGTGTCTACTTCAGGAGGATCTTCTTAGTTCCTCATTCAACTATCTCTACTTTGGGGGTGTATTTTCTCTCTCTATTTAGGGGGGTTATTCCTCTTATAGGAGGGCTTCTTCTTATAAGGGGGTGGATATCTATGTACATTGGTACCTAACATGGCTTCATTTGTCGAGGCCCATCTTTTCACCCACCTAAGCTATGCTTAATGGGGGGCGTTAGTGTAGGTTTTTTATTTTCCTTATGTTAGGGGTATAATAGGAGTGTCTATATGGTATTTAGTCCATCACACTAAAATGCATGGGTAACCAACTGTTGCATTCGCTATGTATATAGGAACTAATACTGGATACATAGATCAATCCAAAGAAGCATGAAATATGACAAAGTAAACTAAAATAGCAAGATTGTGGCACTTTATTTTAGGGCATTTACAATATTACATTCACATAGAGGACTACAACAATGATGATGCAAATCTGGAAATACCGATGAAGAGGCCACAAAATGTGCCCTGAAGTAGACGAACATGAAAGATGCCCTCCAATTGGATGTCAGTAGGAGCAACTAGCCCCTTTTGGCTATCGATTGGGGAAGTGAATGGTGTAGGAAAAGGCTCAATCGGAAGGAAAATGGTTTTCCTAGATTTTCTTATTGATGTGAAATTTGTTTTTAAAAAAACTTAATTAAAAGTTTAATTTTAAAAACTTTATTATTAAATTTTTTTAATAATAATAATAAAAAGTATTTATTAATATTTTAATACAATTTTCATGTAACATTTGGCTATGGAGATAGCTACCCAAGATCTAAAGGCCTATGGAAAGCACAAAATACTTAGAAGATCAAAATGACAAGAGTATATTGTATTCCTATCAATGAATGCAAATAGAATCAATTGGGCTTGTTGTACAATGTGTGAGAGACCCTTGGTTCTATAGCCAAGGTGAGGCATAGGATCAGACAAGATCATGACAAGTGTCTTAATCGTATGTCATGGGACAACTGATGATGAATCACCTAGGATATAATGATAAAAGTCAACATAAGATTATGACAAGTGTCTTAATCTTATGATATGAGACATAAAGTGATAAAATCCTATGTGAAACCCAAGTAAACTTAAGTGATAAGATGTGAAAAGGACTTAATAGTGGAACTAGTTAGGTGATATCGCTATTCACACCAACACAACAGATAACAGATGATTTCCACCAAGACAAAAAGGATTACCAATTTGACGTATGAAAAATTAGTAATGATAACTCAAAAGTACACTCAAAATATACAATCTAAATACTTTCTTCATTATCTTTTTAAAATTGTACAATTTTAAAAGCCCTTAGGTATGAAGTGTCAAACCAATAGTTATCATAAAAAAATTCCATAAAGTTCTTCTCAAAAGTTTCCTCCTTGTAAGATTCCCCTTTACAATAGAAAAAGCCTTGTGTTTACAGGCTTCCCTAGATAACTACCTGATAACTACTTCCTAACTACCTTTTTAAAATATGATGGTTTTGAAAATAATGAACATTATTTGGTTAGGTTTTACATACCTTTTCCAAAAATAAAGTCATTTTCTAACTTTTAGTTGCAATAAGCGACATAAGTCACTTTTATAAAAAGGCAATTAGAAACTCGTAATTTCAAAGAAAGACCAAGTTATTGGTCTTGTTGAGGTACTTTTTCATCTCCGTCTATCTCATCTTTGATATTTATTGAAGATGTTATTGGCACTGAGCATTGTCTATCTCATCCTCTTCATGGCATAGTGGGAATTGGCACATATTTCGCATAGAAAAACATAAAATGGTGCACTAGAGAGAATGAATAATATATTCAAAAGCAAAGCCTCATCAACCCACAAGTCCTCATATTGAAGGTCCAAACTAGATGGTTGTTCAAATGAAAGCAAAATCTTTGAAACCGCTAACAACTTATCCTCCAATCTACTATTAAGTAATTCATTCACTTCCTTTAGTATTCGTCCATCAACTTGACAAGTGCATTTTAGAAGGAACTGTCACTTCTTGCAACTCAACCAATAAATAACTTCCAAGTTTATGAGTTATGCCTTTTTCAAAGTTGAGAAGATATCATTTGTGTTTGTTTTCATCCTAACACCAATTCCTAAAGCACTTGAAAAATAGGATGTACTTGATGTTTGGGATTAGCTTTAAGATTCCATCCTCGTCTTTCTCCTCATAAGCATTTATGAATTGGAATGCCACAAAATGGCACCTCAACTGATGCTACCATCTCTCCTATATCTCTTGACATTATATACATGAATGTACTTGATTCAGAATGTCACTCAAATTTGTATATAGTAGATTCAACTTTTAACATGTTCTCTGCATATTATCTCAATGGTAATTCAAAAACAATGACATAATAAACTGTTACAGGAAAATAACATATTCAACCAGATAGAAAGCCACATCTATAATCCTCGTCTTTTGATGATAATGAATCTTGGTAGTAATTGTTCCTCCAGCCCTTTTAAGAGATGGCGGAGCTTAACCTCTTTTGACCTCTCAAATTTCAATTCAAGCAAAGGATATTTAGCAATACCGATATTATTGCATTGAACCACCTCATGCATATTCAGCCTTCTAGGCTCCATGCAATGAGATAAGAAAGGTTGTGACGAGTACCAAAATTTTGTCAACCACTATTCCTTCGGCGAATGTGATAATACCGATTATCAATCTCATCATCACAAGGGTCTTAAAATATTTATCCTCGAAGAGAAACGATTCGATTGTCAACAAGTTTAAACCACTTTTTAAGTGACAAACAATATCAACCCTGTGTTTCTTAGTACGTGTAACTAACACCAACATGCAAGCACTATGCTCTAAAACTTCCATACAATTGTGAGAGGCTGGCAAGGTTTGCAGAATTTGGTCTTGCATTTGCTTGAAAGTTTCTAAAAGTTTTTCAACACATTCATTTTGTGTATATCCTTCAATCATAAAATTCCACGAGACCACGTTTCTTTGAGGGATTTTGTCAAACAGCTGATTTGGAGCCTGGAGGACACTGGCAAGGTCGTGGAGTTTGGTTTTTACTCTTACTAATACACTTACAAGAAAGTTTCCGCTATTGTTAGATCAGCAAATCACTGCATTCCATGATAAACATTTCTTTAAGGCGCCTAGTCAAACAGCTCTAGCGCCTTGGCTATGCCTCCACACTTTGCATTACCGTCTACCAGAACTGTTGTAACTATGACATCTGACTAAAATCCTCCTTTTGTTAGATTTTCAAGGATATCCATTGTCATTTCTAAGGCGGCCATTGCATTCCATAAAAGAAATTTTGCTGAGGCATTCTGTCCAACGGTCCATGTGTTTTGTTTATGCTTGTTCTTTTAATCGATTTGCTGCTGTTTCAATCTATTAATAATAACTAAAAAGTAGAACTAAAAATATTGAGGTTTCAGAACTACTAGATTCTTGAGCTTGAGGTAAGATTTTTGCAGTTATTTAAATATAAGAATATGAGTTAAATCTGTTTTTATGCATTGTGAGTTGTTCTCCCTAGCGTGAGGCAACTTTTCGGGTTGAACACCTATTCCGCAGCTCTAATCTTGGTGTAGGCTGAGAAGAAATTTGTTTAAGTTGTGGGGTTTGGTTTTTGCGCCTGCAAATTGCATTTTCTTGGAAGTTTCTAAAGCCTTTTCAACCAATCCATTTTGTTCATATCTTGCAATTATGGCAGCCTTGAGATGGCATCTCTTCGAAGCATTGTGTCAAACACTTTACTTGATTTATGCTTCCATCTTATACATGCAGGTCTACCGGAGCATTGACAAACTATAATATTTGACAATAACCCCTCCAGTTCGCTTTGATGGGTGTCCATACCTTGTGATCTTTGCATTCCATTCAACCTCATTTTTTTGTAGTGTTATGTCAAACAGTTCGCATGTCTTGTCCATGCTTCCACATTTTAAATGCATGTTTGTCAAGGCGTTACACCTGCCAGTTGAATCTGTTTAAAAGTTTCCAAGGCTACTTCAACAAACCCATTGTATGCATATTATACAAACATTGCATTTCACGAAATGACATCTCTTCGAAGCGCCATGAGACACATTTCTGCTAAGGCATTTTACTCAATAGTTCACATCCCTTATATTCAAACTTCTTTACCAGGGCGGCTGCAACTATAATAGCTGACAAAAACCTCTAATACATTATACTCCAAAGGATGTTCATAAATTATTCCAAAGTTTCGATTTTGGTACAGAGCAGAAATATGCTAATAAACATTGTGGAATTTGGCTTTAAAATGGCTAAAAACATTTGCTTGAAAGTTTCTAAAGCCTTTTCAACAAATTCATTTTGTGCAAATCTACAATCATGGCGTTATGAGCAAATGTTGACATAGACCATGGAGAAAGTTGGCGTTGAGACTCGGTTATAAATTAATCATCTTTTAAGACTTTTCACATCCATCAACATATATAACTAACCTTATAACACTTTAAGGAACGTTTGAGCATTAATTTGCAAGTGGAGACCAATTTTGTGGACTGGAGGTTTTAAGTGAGTTTAGGTTGTGAATTTTAACAACCCCTTTTCTTAAGTTACGGTTGCGAGTTGTGGTTTTTCACAACCCGTAACTTCTTTCACGGCTTCGTGTTGTGGGTTGTGATTTTTCACCTCCTCTTCATTTCTTTTTATTTTTCCACTTTTCTCATTTTTTTTATTTGCACCTTTATCTCTTCACATTTAACTACTCGTTTTATTTAAAACAAGTAATTTCAAAAAATTTGCCACCAAAGAATGTAAACTTGCCACAAGCAAGCGTTATCCATGCAAGGTCCTGCGAACCAAAGAGACATTAATCATGATTTTTAATATGCAGAATTTGAATTGACGAAGAGATCTAGAAACCTATTCATTGATTTTACAAATTTGTCGACAGAGGGAATTGCCATTACTTTTAACTAGCTCCACATTTTTTGCCAAAAAGTTGCCACAGCACTAATAATACCATCATGGCAATACCCATTGAGCCATTTTGCTCCAACTTTAGTAAAATCTTTGATTTAATCATTTCCATAAACCGGTTGGTGAAAACTCAAACTTTTAATATCTTGCAAACTGGGAAGTGTTTGGGTCTAAAAACTTGCCATATTGGGAAAAATAATACAGCAACAACATTCCCATAAAAGGATTTTCCACCAGCTCTTACTGATTTTCGAATTTAATTGTTTCCTTAATTTGCCACACTGTGTGTCTGCTCCCAAGACTTTGACTGAAAAGTATGGTTCTTTTTCAATCTAGCATACCTTTCAACATGAATCCAATCAACTATAACACTCTGAAGATGGATGAAGATAATGAAAAGAATAAAAAACATGTGGCACTATCATTTCGTAACCAGAATTGACTTGACAAAGGTTTTGATGCCTGACAACACTTATCCTTGACACAAAAAATTGAAATTTTGTGGTGTCAAATGAAGCTAACACTGTTCAAACTGCATACTCAACTACTTCAGTTAAAAAACACATGGCAACTTGCCCTACAATTTTAATAGCTTCTCTCCACACATCAAAAGAGCAGTTTCATCAATAAAGCCAATGTGACTCGTGACTCTACTTAAGCATTCATGATAGATTCTTTGTCTTGGGCTAGCAAATAGGTGAAGCTAACCACCATGAAGTGAAAGCTCAACAAAACAGATAAGGTTGCAGGTGTTTTTGAGATTTCAAAACAAGGAACGAGTGTCAGTAGGTGTTATGGAACACTTTGCAATTATCTCAACAAAGCTGGAAATCCAACCAATTATATGCAAACCCAGTGGATTGTCCATCAGTTCCTATCACTTGAAATTCCTACAGACTTGCAATACTGATTTCTTGCCTTTTAAAGCCTTTTTGCAGATAGGAAATTCATAATATGCCCTAAACCCTTGGCAGCAGATGCGCCTAGTACCCCTTGAGTTATTATTTCTATGTTTTGATTATAGATAAAAATCCTGTATTAATTATAGTTAGCAATATACTCTTGCTAGCACGATATTTTCTTTAAGAATTTGCTTTTATAGTAAGCTGTATAGGTCACTATATAACATAAATGACATCACAAATGTATAACTTTTGGTCAAAAAAAATTTACACACTTGGAAAGGCTATCAATTCTGATAGAGCAAAAGAATTACAAAACAGCTTTCTGGTGCAAATTTCAAAACTGGGCAAGAAAAGTAGCATCTGTTCATTTGTTCTCAAATCATAGCCAATGCAACAGATTTATAAGTTTCTAGTCAACCATTTCATGGAAATCATTTCTTCCATAGTTCAAAGGAGGATAGCACACGATATGAACTCTTTGTTAGTGCAAGTTACCAATAAATTGCTCAATTCTGGAATACATTTATAAACATCTCATGGAGTAAAATTAATCTATACTTAACATTCAGGATAAGACAGAATTGCTATCAACATGAAAAAGGCATGCACCATCAATATCTCCAACTGACAGTCTAAGCCAGTATTCCAGAGGATGCCCGCTAGGTTTTCAACCTGTGTCATTGTGCAGTACGGCCCCAACATAACTGGTAGACTGCAACAAAGCATCAGGATTTTGAAATACACAACACACACCAATAATAATGACATAAAACAACATTAAGTGGTCAAGAAAATATGTATGAAAGGGTAGTTTTGTAATATAGGTTCACTTCAACATAATTAGGAGATTTAAAAAAGAAATTTAAAATGCAATCCCATCAACGGTGAGATTAACTATAGAGAATTATTGCCATAAGAACTATGATTTGGTCATTTCATTCAAATTCGGCAACAAACATCTTCAAACAGTTAATTACCAGTAGTTAAAGTATATGACACAATAGAACCAGAAAGATGATGAAAAAAAATAGGATACTGCTGACAAAACATGGATGTTTTGTTAAAATATTTTTTTAATTTTAAAAAAAACTCTGTAAAAGGAATACTTAACACGAGCTAAGTAATATACATATTTATTGAACTACCGATGAATGCCTTCTTAAGAAAAGTTGAAGTTACACAGTGATGTCCACTCTTTAACACAATGCAATGTCCTATTCATTTATCCAATTCAATTGGATGTAACAGAAATATAATCAAGTGCTTCAGCATTGCAATAAAATGAAGCAACATTGTACAAAATTCAGATTTCAGATCACAAAATCTATTTTCCTTTGAACACTGCCTTTGACAAAGGGCTATCGTCCAAGCCTGTAGCTTCTTCCTCTGAATGCAGTGCCTGTTGTTGGTTCAGACTGCACAGGAGTGTTGGCTTGAGGACCTACATTCCAAACTGCAACTAACTTGTGTCTGCATTGTTTATCAAGGCAATTTCAAAAGAACAATTACAGATGAGATCATTTTACAGACTACAAACAAAAGAAGTAGCAAAATAATTGTTTGTATAAAAGGTCTATAATGCCAGCCTAGGAGGAGAACAAATGACAATTTTTTCTTTCAGATAAACATAAATAATAAAGATCTATATATATACTTCAAAAATCATACAGATTGAGGTGAGAAGTGAAGGATTAAAATAAGCCCTGTGATCAATCATTTATTAGGGCCTTCAAGTAGTCAAACAGTCAAACTAGGATTTTGGCATCAAACTTTCAGGCTTGACCAGGATGCAGATTCACGGTATAGTCAATGCTAGGATTGTAACTTGACCTGGATTGAAGAAAAACTAGTAGCCACCTCAAGGTGTGAAGTAGTTTGTCTCATCTTACAAGCTAGTGGAATCATATTTGGAGCTACCTAATTTGAACTTGGGACCCATACACAGTCATACAATATGTGAGATGCTTTCAAAAATGATTCCAGTAGCTTGTAAGATGAGGAAAAATAATAAGACCTTATATGACTTGGGGCCCATGCACAGTCATATAACTCTGGAAGATGATCTCAGCAAAAACCAGTGTTCCATGGGTCATGCCCCTATGGGTTTTGCTGGCATACTGGACATTCTGGGCACTTAGAGACTTGGAGGGGACATCCTCTCCCTATTCCGTATTGGTCTATTTGGGGATTCTCTCACATCCCTTGAAGATCCTGATGTTCTTTGGCCATTCTTACGACTTCAGGACATCCGCCACATGAAACACAAAATAACAGCAATTTTTTTTACATATTCTAAAACAAATAAAACCCTAAAAGGGGGAACCACCAATGCCCTCAACTGAAAAGAACTTTTACAACCCATGTCCATTGTTGTTTCACATTCACCAAAGGAGAAGAGGAAAAAAGATTAAAATGATAGGAGAAAAGGAGGAAGAGAAAGAGGAGCAGTTTCCAAGATATCAATAAGTTGATGACTCTGACTTCTAAGCTTGTTGCTCAATACCTATGTATGATGCATGATGCAACATTTCTTTTTCCAGCACCTCTATAATTATCTATTAGATGGATTATGGAATCAATGAATTGTTATTATGTACAAAACTTTCTTCTTTGGTTTGTATATGTTCTTTATGGGTCTTTTTTTATTTATTTGCATTTAGAAAATCCAAATATCAATTTTATATATTATTTAGCTGTCCCCAAAATTAGGGAAAAAAAATTGCCATCCCTGCACCATGTGCAAATTAGTTAAGTTTGGAAAAGAAAGAATAATGTTTAGAGTATGTTTCATTACCACAAATACCATCACCAAGTTAGTTCCAATGGATACAAAGAGCTCAAAGCCTCAAACCAAGATCCTTACACATTGCAACTTATTTCTATTAAAATTAATTATTCTAAAATCTAAATAGTTGTGACTATGGTGGCATGTTGGTACATTTCAAGATTAGACAAGAGGAGGATATTCTCAAACATCATATCTCAGCTGGTTGGTATGCTATTGAATTGTTGTCTAATGATTGGAAGACTTGCCAAACAGAGTAAAAAATCGTCTGATTTTTTGCTAGCAGATTACTATGGCCCTCAAAGAGTCAATGACACAATAGCATGCTGCAAAACCATATCTTGATATTTTCTACAAATAATCACAACTTATGAATCATTGGAAGAGAATTCAACACACCATTAGGTAACTCGTAAGAATCAAGGTATTACTGGCAGCTCCTGACACCAAAGGGGACATTACAATGACCTAATATTTGCTGGGCACACCCCACTAAAGGTTGTCGTAACTATTTCAGGGGCAGTGATTAACGTTTAAGAGGGAATAATATTGATTTTTGCTGGTCCTAGCAGAAAATTATGGAGAATCACAGCCTATAAAAGCTGTTAATTATTATTTATTTCAGTTTGCTAATGATTTTTATGGCAGCCATACAGTTGAAAGATGCAGCCAGAAAAATCAATTCTGGTTTTGTCATGTCCCCAAATTTGTGGGGACTCAAATCTCAACATAAGGCGGGAAAAGTGTTTCTAAGCGCTTTAATAAATATTAAAATAATAATAATATTCAAATTTGAATTTCGGCCGACTAGTTGGAAGGCATGTAATTGCATCTCTGGCCAACCATTTGGGAGGCATATCTGTTTCATATTAATATGGGAGTTTAAGGCAATGAAGATCATCACGGAATTGAGAGTTGGCTTAATCTTGGGGAGACGACAACCTCCCAGATTTGCAGCTCAGGTGGGACAAATCCCCTCACCTGGCTTTCATGATTCCTACCATTCATTCCGCACACTTCCAGAGTCTGATTTCCTACTTGTGATCACGGGGGCAAGAGCTGGTGGACTTGCGATTGTCATCACAAGGCCAAGCTCAGGCTCTGGCCACGCATTTACCAGCATCCTCATCAGTTGTGGATAGGATCTAGCAACACCATCCTAAGGTGCCATGATATTTGTCTTCATCATGGGCCAGGCGTAAGACCGTTGGTTCGTTGGGCATAGCATTGCAGAGCACCTGTTCACTTTGGCCAACTTCTGAGTGTATGGGTTCACATTATCGCCCAGATGTGCCGTTCTCTGGTACTGTCATGAAATACACTCACCATTTGTACAATTTGTGTAGTGCTGGCATGTAATTCGCGGCCTGTGGGTTGCTACATTACTCATACACATTTGGGCTTGAATGAGGAATGATTCACAGTCATGAATGTGATATGTTTCCGGGTGCAAATTCGTTATTAATAACACTGCCTATGTGCGAGCTGTGTTAGAGTTTACAGCACTGCTCATTGATTTATTGCAATTGAGTTTTCCAGATTTACCCTTCTGCTGCTAATTTATCTATGAGTGCATAGGCATGGATCGCACCTTAACCCTGGGGTGTGTGAATCAGTAATATTGGTTATTTCTTATATTTTTAATTGCATTGGGGATCAGAGAGTATAGTTTCACGCATATTGCACAAAGTTGTCAGTCGGATGTCTACACAGAGATTATATTTTCAGGCTTTGTATTACCATTACTGGGTGGGTATTTTACAGTGGTATCAGAGCAGGTGTGTCCTGCCAGCCTACAGGTCCATTTCGACACATGCAGATCTACATTGGACAGGAGAACGAACATGGATTGGCAACCTAAGTTCTTACCCAAGGTAGATCCCCTTCAGGAGCTAATATCGAAGATACAGAAGGATCAAGAAAGGTATCCATATGAAGCCACCAAGATCTTTGACCAATATCAAGGAATGTCTGATAAGATCAAATCTGTACTTCCTTTCAATGATTATCTACATTGTCTTGAATATAGAAACCCAGACAAAAGAGGACTTTACAACTACATCAGACGAAAAGAGGAAAGAAGAAGGTGATACAAAAATTGCTAAGGAGGAAATCATAGAGCAGGAAGAAAAACCTAAGTCACAAGACATCACAAAACAAGAACAAGAGGAACCCTATGAGCAAGTCAAAGATGAAGATTGCTTGCTGATTCCTAATGATTGTGTGTACCAACAGAAAATTGATGAAGCAAAGGTAGAAAAGACTCCATTTGTTGAAGAGGCGTCACTAATTTCAAGTGATATCCAAGAAGCAGCCAGTCAAGCTTCAGGTATGGAAGTAATTGAATAATGTGATGATGATATTGGTTCCACTATGGTGAAGAATGATGCGTTCAAGATTGACCCTCATGAGGAGAGATTGCATGTTTATCATGAAAGCACTAATGGCATTGGCATGATGAAGGTTGTAACTGAAATAAGAGAAGAAAACTCCATAGAGGTTGATCAAGAAACATTTGAGTTCCTTTGCTCCAAGATTAACGAGTTCGTTGATTGGTTAATTTGTAATCCTGAGAAGGAAATTTCTGATGTGCACATGATGGACCTAGGAGAGCTGATGGAATTTGAGGAAGACACTGCACTTGAGCATGAGGCGAGGACGGATCTTCTGGGGTGTGACAGCAGAACGATACCTCCACATTATCATGTTATGACAGCCAAAAGAATCAGCTTTAAGAGCTATAATCCTCATGGAAGAATTCATATCAGACCAGTACCCGTTGGAGAGCATGAAGTGATGTGGAAAAGATAAGTTTGAGATGGTGAAAGGCACTAAGGGAAGGTATGATAGCTGCCCTGATTTTCTGATTTGGAACAACAGTCCTTTGGATTTTGCTCGGTCTTCAGTTGGCAGCTCTTACTCATGATAGCGATGGTAAGTAGTCCTCTTCCCTTGTTCTGCAGATCCGTGGGAGAACACTCTAAGTCCAGAAGCTGATTGGAGTTGATGGCCTTTGGAGATACATCCATCCCCTTGTGCCTGTTGAACGTGATAGTGTGACGATTTGGGATCCAAGTATTGACATATTGGTGCACCATTTCTTTAGGATCATGACAAGTTGCTTGACAGGTACTAGCTTGCTGATGTTTACATCTGAGTTGAGCAGCAAAAGGTTGGGTTCTGAGATCACATCACTCATCACTTGTCAGTCACCTCGGCACTCATGGACATGAGCTTACAATTGCTTGAGGGCAAGCAATTTTCGAGACGGGAGAACTGTCATGTCCCCAAATTCATGGGGACTCCAATCTCAACATAAGGCGGGAAAAGCATTTTTAAACGCTTTAATAAATATTAAAATAATAATAATATTTAAACAATATTAAATAATAATAATATGAATTTAAATTATTAACGCTTTAATAAATATTAAAATAATAATAATATTTAAACAATATTAAATAATAATAATATGAATTTAAATTATTAAAAATAATATTTAAATTTGAATTTGGGCCAGCCAGCCAATTGGAAGGCGTGTGATTGTATCTCTAGCCAAACATTTGGGAGGCATATCTGTTTCATATTAATATGGGAGTTTATGGCAATGAAGATCATCATGGGATTGCGAGTTGGCTTAATCTTGGGGAGTTGACAACCTCCCAGATTTGCAGTTCAGGTGGGATGAATCCCCTCACCTGGCTTTCGTGATTCCTACCATTCATTCCGCACACTTCCAGAGTCTGATTTCCTACTTGTGATCACAAGGGCAAGAGCTGGTGGACTTGCAATTGTCATCACAAGGCCAAGCTCAGGCTCTGGCCACGCATTTACCAGCGTCCTCATCAGTTGCGGATGGGATCTAGCAACACCATCGTAAGGTGCCGCGATATTTGTC